>WPIO01000024.1:1582500-1727500 GCA_009760855.2 Cristatella mucedo
GGGAGCATCAACGCACACAGGCACACAAGCACACAAGCACACGCACCCCACCCTACAGTAGTAGCAGCAGCAGCAGCAGCAGTATTGTTCTGGTTAGCGAGAGCAGCACAGCAGTCACCACCACGTTAGTAGGTAGGCACCCCAAGCGCTCGCTCGCCGTGGCAGCAGCAGCAGCAGGCAAAACGGCTGGCGAGATCGACGGCGGCGGAGTGCTGGGCGGCGGCACGCGCGGGTCCAGACTTACACCCGATGGCGAAGGTGCAGCGGCGGCGGCGGCAGCGGCTGCGGCGGGAGGAGGAGAAGCAAAATCGTGGGAAGGACTGGGCGAACGGCTAGAAGGTGACTGCAGGCTGGCACGGATGCGGCTCAAAGCCCGTATGGCCATCCCAGTTTTCTACAAGATAACATTCGGGGAGTGCACGCAAAAAACAAACGCTCAAGCCCAAAGCGGCAAACTTCCAGTGAAAAGCACTCTTGCACACACCAAACTAGTCGGCAGCAAAAGCTAGGCAACGGCCGCACACAAGCACCCGCACCCGAGGCCAAGGCACCGGAGACGACCAGCTGAGGTCGGCCCGCAGCGGCTCTTCTGGCAAGTGCAGGCAGCCGGCAAGCAAGGCCGAGGTCATGCTGCCTTCCTCGGCTCATGGCGGCAAAACTGAGGCAGTGCAAACGAGTGCTTGTCCTAGCTGCCGTGCTGGCGTCCGCTGCTCTGCTGCTGCTGCTGCTGCCCAATTTACCGAGGCCTGCCGATGCAAGGCAGTGCTGGCGATTGAAGCTAAGCGGTCGCGTCCAACAATATGCAGCTGCAGAGTGCTGTGTGTTTCTTATTTTCTCTTATTTTGCATGCACTCGGAACTTTTACGTCGAAGCGGCAGTAACATTTTTACTAGTGCACGCTGGTGTGACAAAGCGCGAAACAGAAATAGCCGGATGCTGCACGGGGAAAGGGGTTTGCCTGAGGGGGAACAGCTGCACTTCTGCTGCCACCGGGTAATTACCAGGGTCGATAGCAAAAGAGGGCAAGCTGAGATAACGATGCAGAGCACTGCAGAGCAGCCTGTACCCAGAAACATGGCAACAGACGTTGCCGAAATCATATGGGGAACAGCTGGAAAGCCGAATGCTCGAACCTTTGCCCACCGAGCCCGCATATGCAAACGGTCAATTACAACATCGACAGCGCTCAGGGAAGCAGACGGCATGACAGGAAACTTTGCAGCTGCTCGCGCGCACTGTCAACAGCGGCTTCGCAATGCAGCAGCTGCCGACTGGTTCCTCGGGCGGTGGCTGCTGCATTGTTGATCTCCACGGACCGACGTGCCAGCAAGACCGACGTCGGTGAGGGTGTGATGGGGGGCGAAGCCGCCGGCGGCCACAGTCATACCTGCCACTTGCGGCGGGCTACGAACTTCTTCATTTTCTCCTTGCTCTTCCGCAGCTTTCTCGTGCGCTGCAGCTTGGAATCGGCCAGCCACAGGTGCCGACTGCAGTCGGCCGCACTCATGCGGCTTCTGCGGCGAGAGAAAAGTTTAGGCGGGTCAGTGGCTAGCGCGCGCACGAGTGCAAACTCGACCTCGGGCCAACTCCTCAGTCATGCGAGCCCAGTCGTCAGCCGAGCCGAGGCTGACCACTGACGTGACCAGCGTTGCATCCGAGCCAATGGCGCTGCATGCTGGACATGCATGCCCTAAATGCATGCGGATGGGCAGCGACCACCTATTAGAGCGATAACAATGCCGAGAGAGAGAGAGAGAGAGAGAGAGAGAGAAGGCTGCCATTACACATGCGTGCCCAATAAGGCGCCATCCATGCAGGATAACCGGCAGGAAGTGATGCTCGGAAAAACTGATCTCGAGGCTTCTGCTCGAGATGCTGTCCTTTCAGAAGTCAGATGACTGATTTTCGTATAGAGATGACAGTCCCAGCACAATCTGCATGCATGAATAGGTACTTCCAGGTGTAAACCTGTGCACATATGAATGAGCCAGAGCGTGGGTGTCTGTGCGCGCCGTGTGCAAACAGAAGCTAATAGGTCGTCGGTGGCAATCGCAATGATAGGCCGGATATGGCCCAAGGGTTAAGGCCTTTGATGACTGAGGTCGAATTGAATGCATTTCATGACCGAGCTCGTGGGCTCGAACCCTTCGGCATATGTGAAGCACCTGGATAGAGATTAAGCTCTCATAGCCAAACAAATGAAATATATATATATATATATATATATTCCGACCGTATATTACGACGGCATTCTACAACTCACGACCTATTCAATACGAATATAAGCTAGTGGATCCCATGAAAAATACCCGAGTGCTCATACACCCACCAATAAGCATGCCCACACAGAGTCAAACGTAGGCACACGAGCGTGCATAAACACGGAAGGACTCGCCTAGTCGTCACGGCATTCCATCGAAAGCAAGCAGCGCAAAAACGGTGCATGAAGGCAACTCACTCCTTGCGCTTGACAAGCAGCTGTGAGATGAAATCTTTTGCACACAGTGATATGTCAATAAAAGCGTCTTCGTCGAACTCCCATTGAGCCTTGGTGACGTTGGACAGAGTCTCACTGTCACTGTCTCCACAGAACGGAGACAAGCCAGAGAGCCTGCAATGAAACCACGATAGTGCATGATAACAATAATAATAATAATAATAATAATACACTTGATAAAGCACCCTCAGAGAACCCAATCTCTTTCTATGCGCTATACATTGATGGGTAAACACAGGTCGAAGCATGGGGGACGGGACAACGACGAGGACGAAGGGATCGGGAGAGAGTGAGAAATAGGGTCGGAGGAAACATTACGTCTTCACATTGTAGCATCCTTACAGGACATAGGTAATGACCCCAATGCTCCACATGTCTGCAGAACAGTCGATGGGCTCGAAGTTGATCACCTCCGGTGCCACGAATTCCGGTGTCCCGAACATAACTTTCATTGCCTCGCCAGCTTTATATCGTCTTGCCAAACCGAAGTCGATCAGTTTTATCTGCAAATTAAGGAACGATTCAGGTAAGCATGTCTCTTCTGTCAGAAACCAGCCGGAGTCCCTAACAAAGCTCTGACAAGCCCAGGTCAACAGATAATCGCCTTCACCTTGCGGCTGCCATCTGACAAGTGACAAGCTTATTTAATCGTGCCAACCAGTAGAACGTTGCTTTCTTGTCGACCAAGCAAGTTCTTCATTCATGGTCCATAAACATGCCATGTGATACTGTGGCCGTCAGAACAACATTTCAGCTAGCACATCAAGATGGGTGCTTAACCAGCATGACTCGGTTATTTGTGCACACTTTGGGGCTAATACTAGCAACTGGCAGCCAGCCACGGCTTTGTATGCTTGAGGAGGTTCGGCTCCGAACATGGTTCTATCACAGAGAAAAAGCTGTGCAAAGCTTGGGTAACGACTATATATTCCACAGCACCAGTGCTGAGAGAGAGAGAGAGAGAGAGAGAGAGAGAGAGAGAATCTTTCAATTCTGACAGCTTTCTGCTAATGAATTATCTAGCTATAGCCTCACAAAGTTCAGTTTCATCCATGGACTCGAAGTGGATCACGGTGTGGTCTAAAGCCCGGGCCAGGACCGCACTGAGTAATACCTCGTACAAATCTCAAATCCTTTGGAGACCGTGCCTTTAGTTCGCATGCTCCCAAAGCCTGGAACTCACTCCCGACTTGTGTCACGACATCTCCTGGCTTGTTAACATTTTAAAAAGAAACTAAAAACCCATCTAATCATCACAGCCTTTAGTGTGTCCCTGTGATTCGCCCTTTACGTGCTTATGCATACGTACTGACCCTGTGCTTGTCACCCCTAACCATGTTGTTCTTATTGCCTATTGAGCATGTTACCACTAATCGATTCAATCGTGCTTTCTTTGCAGCAAATATAAAGAGCTTCAAGAAAGAGATTGCGTTTTCTGAGTGTGTTGTGTCAAATGTATTATCAGTATTATTATTATTGTTGTTATTACTATTATTGTTATTATTATTATTATTATTACTTGTCGGTTTCCCCTCTTTTGTCAAGTAAAAATGGTCGAGACCAACTTATCAGTTTTAGGGGCTTTCAAAGTTGATCCACAACCCACGCAGCACTGGCTGAGCAGGTTAAGACCAACGCATCAATAAGTGATACAAAGCAGTCTCGTGAGGTGCTGTATACTTTTTGTTTAGAAAATGTGCTTTTCTGAAAGACGTCAGTTTCCAAACGAAACTGGCCAGTAACTGAGTGCTTTTGCCTGTGGGTTAGCCTGCTCATAATGCTGCTAAAATATCACTAAAATATCACTTATGCTTGCTGACACTGCATGCTGCCACTACCCACATTTGAATGCTGACCCTGTGCATGTCACCCCTAACCGTGTTATTCTTGTTGTTTATTGAGTATGCTACCACTAACCATTCGATCGGACTTTCTTTGCAGCAAATGTAAAGTGCCTAGAAAGAGATCGAGTTATCTGATGGCACTATATCAAACGTATTATTATTCTTATATTAACTGGAGCTTCGTGCAAGTGAACTGTTACTATCTGCATCTTTATAGATATGCATGTACTTGCTAAGCTTAGTGCTTCGGTTCTTTGATGTCTGCCTGCATGCAGGGATCTCTTGCTCGCACGAGCCGAGTAGCTTTCAGTGAGACGATCAGGTCGACGGTGGGCCACCGGTTTCGTGAGAAGCGAAGCTTTCGTGCGATGCTACCAACATGCTCAATTTGGGCTCGCTGAGTATACCATTTCTTTGCACTATCGTGGTCGTACCTTGCTCGCTGTCGCATCCCAGGTGGCTTTCGTCACTTCCCGACAAGCGCACCATTGAGCAGGACGGCCACGTGGAGGCATGGGCAGCCACCTAAATTACCTAGCCTAAATTGCAAGCCTAAATTACATCGCACAACACAGAGGTACACATCCGGTCTCGAGCTGGGAACCGGGCACAGCACACAGCTGCGCACAAGTACTAGAACTGCAACCATAGACAACCCAGGCATGTTTCAAAGGGATGAACCTTGACCCATGCTAAAGACTAGAGGGAGTGGCAGGCGGCATCCTGGCCACCACTCAGAGGAACTGCCCTCGTCAGACAGTGTGCATAATATGAAGCCCGGTAACCGAGTAACCACATACAAGCAGCAGTAACTAGCAGTGGCACAGCAGTTGAATGCAGCGAACGCAGGCTCATAGCGCAGAGCTCATAGGGCAGCCGCCATTGGTATACTTGGTTACTCTCTCTTTTTGTGCAGATGATATTCTCTGGCTTCAGGTCGAGATGCAGGATGCACTTTTCATGCATGTACTGAACGCCGTCGCATATCTGCTTGGTAAATCTCACGCAGTCCGTTTCGGTGAGGTCGAAATCATCGCCAGCAATCCGTTCAAAAAGCTCACCACCACCGACACTGGCACGTGGAAAGCGCAAACGCCAAGTGAGGGTACCTGCTCATCGCAGCAGAGTATCAATGCGCTACTGACAGTCATCAGTCAAAAACGAGTGCTCTAGATCGAGGACAAATATCGACTGCGTAAAAACAAGTACAGACAGCTCAGTCGCCTTACTAGGGCACCACGTGTGCACAGTGGGCAGCAAAGGCTTGATGAGAAGATAGTAGCAACTAAATCCCCACACGGCTGAGCATACGTGCTATAGCGAAAAACATACCAAATGAGGCTACCATAACGATAGCCAGGGACGCCATACCTCTCAGATACCGAGACTCAAGCGATGATGCAGCTAGCGTGTGCTACGGCTTGTTATAAGGGTAATGGCTAAGCTAAACTTGGCTGTAATATGCAGTCAAGTGTTCAGCAGCCACTTGCTTTCACACCGAGCAGAAACATGGGACAAGTGCATGGAAAAATCAGTGGGACAACAGTCTGGTGCTCAAAATCTGGGTACTCTCTCTTGACGGCCCACGTTTTTGAAAGAATTACTCTGACGACAAACTTGCATGGTCATTCGTCATATTCACGTCCTCTCTAAGCTTAGGGGCTACTTACTACACAGGCTAGTTACGAATCTTACCAAAATCGTGACTTTCTCCATTATTTCAGAATACAGACCGAATGAAAGCTATCAGCCCCGAAAAAAAAAACGTTTTGCCTCGAGTGAAAGAAGGAGCTGGAAATCTAATATACTAACAATAATGTCGCTTGAATAGCACCCAAGAGAACCTAATCTCTATCCAGGCAATTTGCAAATCACAGTAAGAGACGCAATAATTAACAACTAATGACAGACAGGGTATCATGCTTGGTTAGACAAGCATGTAAAAGCACATAAGCACCATGCTTACACGGGCATGCAAAGCACACAAGAAGATACCCAGGGCCACCGTTTAGTACGAACCCCGGTTGCAGGTATGCATGCAACAGAGATCTATGCCCTTAATCGAGCACTAAGCACACAATGGACACGCAGGAGCAAAACAGACAAGCTCACTAGGGCGCCGGGAAACCTGACCAGGACAGATGTGTCTTTAGCCGTGACTTGGATGATGCAAAGTCAACACGGGTTGAGGCAAAAGCCGGAAGTAAGCTCCAGGCTTTTCGTACGCACGAACCGAAGGCCCGATCAAGGAAAATTACGATTTTGTGCAGGGGGAGCAGTGAGATGAGCAAGACGGTTGGATGGACAGGCTGGTGAGAGCGAGTGCCAGCGACGTGTAAGCTAGGAAGGGGTTCTTAAAGTTAACTGCATGCTTGATACGGAGCAAGCGACGCTCTGACAGAAGCTCTGGCAGGTGATCTGGCAGCTACGCTGTCTACGATAGACCTGACGAGCTACAAAGTTGTGCACCAGTTGCAGACGATAGTGGATACAGGCCGGGAGTCCAGAATAATGAGAATTGCAGTAATCTAGACGCAGTGACAAGAATTCGGAAACTAGTTTAGCTGTCTAAGCAGTAACCTTGTTCAAGCAGGCCCTACTTTTTGGCAATGTTCCTCAGCTGAAAGAAGGCTGACTTGACAATGATGGCACTGTGCTCATCCAATGACAAGTTGTTTTGAAACAGCACGCTTGGATTTCGGGCAGATGTCACGGGAGTGATGCTAGATAAACCTATCTTGAGGGTGAGGTCATCTAACTTTGGGTGACACTAGGCTAGCCCATAGCTATTAGGTTGGTCTTATCATCGTCAGGCTTCGGAAGTTAGCAGTCATCCAAGAGGGAATGTTGTGGATGCAAAACGGTTCGGCTGAGGAGCAAGACTCAGATGGGTCGAAGGATTGCTACACCTGGGCGGCAGGATGGCAGAATTCGTGCTCCGACAGTTGCAGTCAGTTGCAAATGATGCATTAATTTGAAAATACAGACCGAAAAGGTCGGCTACTATGCAGAATACTGCTAACCGGATGTGCTTTGGCAGTGCAGCCAAAAAGGAACCGCAGCCGAGCCTCGACAGCTTGTCCACTGGCAGCAAGGTCGAACAACTAAAATCTCCGTGCCCCTGGATGCAACTAAGGACTCTCTCTCTCTCTCTCTCTCTCTCTCTCTCTCTCTCTCTCTCTCTCTCTCTCTCTCTCTCTCTCTCTCTCTCTCTCTCTCTCTCTCTCTCTCTCTCTCTCTCTCTCTCTCTCTGCACCTGTCGAGGCTTCAGACTCTACATACTACCAGCTCAGCAACCGTTTTCGTTCCAGCCGGCGTTGGGCCTTAAGCATGAAGTTAGCAGGGATGGAATGCAAACAGGGAATGTTGGAACACAAAATTGGCTACAAACTAAAATGTAAGGAGGCTCTTGGCCACGTGCAGCAGAGTGGAAGCATCACCAAAGTAGGGCGGCATATTTTGCACGATGGCGCCAACAGGTTTGTAAGAGTTGCTGAGCAGGAAATAGGCAACATTACGATGCGAATTACAAGCACTACAAATGGTGCACTAAAAGAAGGATCGAGAGTAGTATTAGGGAAAGGTAGCCGGATAAAGGCAGCGCCACGCGCAAATGCATCAATGGAGCAACGGTTACGCAAGGTGCAAGCAGAAACCCGGCTCGAACTAAAAGATCAGGGCAGCGGCAAGGATTTGAGGTGAAGATATATATATAATTCGTTTGTATAGAGCCCTAAGAGAATTTTAACTCTATTCAGGCGAGACAACGTTCGAGCCCTCTAACACGGCCAGACATTAGTCGAGGCAAGCACCTTAGCCATTGGGCCAAACCAGTGCAGCACCGGCAATGCTGACTCTCGGGTGGCACGCTCGATCGAACACCGAGAGTCGGCCAAAAGCTTCCGTTGCACGAGCGGCGGCTGACTCAGTGCCAAAGCACACGCTGCCACGCCTACGCACTATTCAGTGACGAGCACCATCTCCTTGCCACCTTCGAAGACCTCCCACAGGCGTACGAGCTTGGGATGGCGGAGGTCGTTCATGATGTTGATCTCATTCATGACCTCGCCCTTCTGAGATGGCCGGCACTTGATCCTCTTGGCGGCCCACTCCCTGCCAGTGGACTTCTCCGTGCACAGGTAGACCGAGCCGAACTTGCCTCTGCAGCGAGCGGAGAGTAACGTGGGCAGCCATCGCAGTGCCCGCTAGCGGGAGCGGCAGCCGGCTACCGGCGTGGCTCGAGTGCATCGAGTGCCTCCTGAGAGCCGACCAGAATCCTGCAGTGGGCCGGTGCGCTCGATCGCGACCAACACAGCAGAGCGAGCGCATCCTGCTGGCAGCGCCGGCGGGCGTGACTGGGCAGTGCATCGTGACTGCGCAGTCACGATGCACTGCGAGCATTCGGGGGAGGGGGTAGGGAGGGAGCACGTGCAGAGGGGAATCGCTTCACTCGGCCAAGCGCAGTACTGCCATGCCGGCAATGAGTAGTTACGGAGTGCCTGCATAAGGAGAAGAGGAAGACAACTGTGCTGCATGGCGAAACAAACATACTTTCCGAGGAGATTCTTGATGTCGTATTGGTCGTCAAAGGTTACGTCTTTCCGTATCTCGGCGTGGTGGTCACTGAACGCCTCTGAAAAAGGGAGCCACAGGGCATCGCATAGGCGTTGACAGCAGAGTTTGCTACACAGCAAGGAACTGCCACCACGGCCAAGGATCACGGAAGCAATGCGCAAATAATATTTGAACCCGGCAGACTAAAGAGCAAACTCAGTAGGCTACAGCGACCGACCGACGGCAAGCATTGGTTATTATTAATACAGCATGAGTTCCTTCAGACGTGCTGCGTCATGCCGGCCTCAAAATAGTAAAAGTCGGCTAATTCGTCGCCCTCACTTACATAGCGGCAGAATAATAATAATTACAAGTCCTTTGCATAGCATTCCTAACAGCAAATGTAAAGCGCCTAGAAAGAGATTAAGTTCTCTGAGGGCGCTTTATCAAGTGCAATATTATTATTATTATTATTAATAAAACCAATCTCTATATAGGCACTATACAATGCACTGCAAGAATCAGCAGTAGCCAGGGGTTACTGACACGAAATTACGCTTCGACAGGCATTCAAAAGCAAACAAGTATCATACGACCAGAATGCACACGTACACAAGAAGACACTCTGGGCCACCGAGAAGTAGACATCCTGTTTTGTCCGACACTGTATCACGCAGGGGTAAACATGCACATCACAGGCAAACAAAAAATGCCAAGTTTACATGATGCCTGGCTAAGACCTACGGGCAGTGATACTCGATGTAGCTAAGCTCGACACACAGTAGCCTAAAGACAGCAAAACGAGGTTGCTATCAAGTAATCAAACCGACCTACACCAAACCATCTCGACAAAGGCTTCGTATGAGTATAGGCATACCTATTTGAATTTCGATCAAGTAAAATGACGGGCCGAACCACACCCATGGGCGCTATACGGCAGAAGTCCTTGTTAACTTACACAGAAGAGCAGGGTGAGAGTGCATGTCATACTGCACGAGCTGTGTGCACTTGTAGGTTTTGTTAATGCGCTTAGGTACCGAATGGCTGCTGCTTTTAAGCTGCTCGAAATTGCTAGCTGACTCGGGACAAGTTCTCGAAGGAAGCAGGTAGGCTTTAAACTTAAAAAAGTAGCAGCTTTTAATACCACTCCAGGGGCAGAGAGCTTTCAAGGCGATGGACAAGCTGAAAAAGCTTGGAGGTCAAATAGACCTGGATAGGCTGGCTCTCATGCTTCTGCTTATGAATATTGTCTCATTGGTTTGTGATCCTGTACTTTTTCTAGTTAATGCTAGCCAATCTGATCTTTTAGAGGCTATATAGCCGACCACCAACCTAAGCCACTGTGAAAAGCTGTGTCATCATGCAGACTTTGAGAGGCTGCCACGAATTCAACAGAAAAGACTGCGCTCTGGCAACGAATTCCAAAGCACAGCAAACCACCGAGCAGAACTGCCCCATCGCCTTTTATCACTTAGGTCTTAGCCGTGGAGAGGGACTTCACTTCACGACCTAGGTCGTGGATTAGCGTCCTGTAGGAGACAAATCCTGTATGGTCTGCTGTAAGCTTGGTGATAGCCACAAAGGTTGCGACAGTGTAAATGAGGCTGTTGGATCAGCCAAACTTTACTTTCGCAGCAAGCTGGAGCCATCAATTTGCTAGTCTCTGGCTACCAATAATTTAGATTGAGTTATGTAAGCCTGAATGACCAGTATCGTTCAAGGTGCAGCTTCAGGCCGACATACCTAACCGGCTAGGTAACAAGAGGTGGAACCTGGCTTGAAGTGAAGTCGCTGCTCAAACGGCAGCCAGTGAAGACTTTCCAGCAAAGAGATGATGCGTTCAAGCTAGCTTCCTTTGTTGATACGGAGAGAGACAGACAGACACACAGACAGTCAGAGACAGACACACAGACAGCAATGGCTGCAGCCATTTTTCGATGTAGCCGACACAACGATAAGTAAATTACAGCAAGCTCACTTTGTGAAGTCGGCATAGCACCTATATGGTCTCCTCACATTTCCTAAGAATTGCCAACCCCCCCCCCCCATGAAATCGGTGACCGCGCGGCCAATTTAGGTTCGGTTTACTGTCATTTAGCTTTAAGAGATCTGAAGGCATCCAGGAAACGATTCCCAAACAATAGAAGGTCAAGTGGCCTTATGTTCACAATCAACCGATGCCAGGAATGTCAAAAGCACTGAGTGGGTACCAGCACATGCTAATACCGAACGATGGCACTGGCACCAAGAGTCACTTTCAATTCCCCAGTGTAACTGCAGCAGTCCCTCCAGATAGCAATGGTGAGCTCTGTGTGAATGACGATTACATAACAACAACTGGGCAGAGAGCACATATCCAACCAATAAGACAGTGTAGCTTAAGTCGAGGAATACACTCTGTCCAGGAGCTGGTTGCCATCCCCATACCAAAATGCGTGGATTAGTAAGGTTGTCTCAAAATCAGAAACTCAGAATGTAAACGAGCATCCAGCATCTGAGCAGCTTCAGCAAGGGAGCAGTCGCTGAAACCAGTGGCAGCAGCAGTGGTGGCAGAAGCAAGCCGCATACAAAGGCACACCTGATCATTGGGCTGAACTACCGATTGGAAAAAAAGTAGATTTCATCTGTTACATCATATGTCAATTCTCTAAAAAGAAATTATTTGAGTTCTTTTAGGGTGCTATACAGATGTATTATTATTATTATTATTATAATTATTATTATTTGTTGCCACTGAGTGGATCAGCTAACGGTGATGTGGAGAGGTCTAGCTCCTTCCATAACGGAGGTCTTCTAATTGACGACCTATCCGAAGCATAGCAGAACCACTCATTGCAGACACAAACTTAGCTGCGGTCACTTCACGACCAAGCCGTGCCTTGATGCAGCAGCTACAGCCGAAGAGCAGGAAGGAGCCGCAGTGGTGTGCAGCCGCAGTTGCAATGCACCAATAGAATGCCGCAAAAAGAACAAGTTTGCTAGAAGTTCACATCGAGACTCGTGCACACAGAGTTGGCAGTGGTTTGGTACATAAGCAGTCGCCCAACAATGCATTTACCGAAAAGAATCGGCTAGGCAGCAGTCAGGCTAATTTATTCTAAAGGATGTCAGATCACGTGAACAGGTACGTATAGACAACACTCACCATCTAGGTCGTAGTCGTACTCGGACTCAGGATACTCAGAATACTCTGAGTATTCGGAATAGACGGATTCTGTCTCGAACTGAGATTCGCTGTCCGAGAGCGATGACAACCGCCTGTCCGTCGCTATGGCCGATTCTGACCAGTCGCTAGGAAGGCCCTCCCCCATTGCGTTAATGGCTCGAATACGGAACACGTATTCGGCATCTGCCACTAGGTTCGTCACTCGATAAGACGTATGCTGAAAGCATAGACAGAGCTTTTGCAAAAGCAGACAGCAGACGAGGTAACATGCTGAGAAGTCTGGAGATTAAGAAAATTAAAAAACCCCAAATGAACCCATACATGCTGGCTAATTTCTTTTAACGACATTCAGGCACACCAGATACCATAGCCTGCAGCCAAACCGCAGTCTTGTAAAAAAAAAATAACAATACAGCACTGCTGAAATGGTAGGCTTACTGAAACAGCCTATGCATAAAATATTAATCATTGGAGAACACAGCCAAAACTCGGGATAAAGATTTAGGATTCCGAAGATAAGTGTGAACCTTAGCAGCTGCATGGCTCAAACGCTCCCTCTGTCAGCTATTACTTCAGTTAAAATGAACATATGCTAAGGCTCCGGTGGCTGCTGAAATGCCACCACTACCTCTTCCAGAGCCTTAACCCCCAACTATTTCACAGACGATATTTGCTTGGCTGTGTACAGCTGTCTCATGATGGAACGCTTCAACATACGGCCTGGTAACGACCTACATATGGACAGGTAATAATAAACTAAAGGCTGGCTGATTTAACTGCCTTACTTATGCAGTAGGACATTATCGCTCCATTTCACGATGACAATAAAGCAGCCTGCTGCCAGCCTCGTACTCACAACCTGGGTAGTGAAATGCAAGCACCGTACCCCCTGGGATAAGACCAGGGTAATCCAAATCGCAAGCCATGTCCACAAACAAGATGTGTCCGCCAGGAGAATATGGTATGCAACCTCAAGGTCGGCACCCACAATGATTTAAGCATGCACCCACAAAGTTTTCTGCAGACGACATACATATAAGTACATGTCTGAGATCTACCGGTCACGGCATTGTCTTTGACGAATTTAGTCAACTGGTAGCGACAGCAACAAAGAGTAAATAGCCCTGCCATAAGAAGGCCACGACCTAGGTCCTGAGGTCATAGGTTCGAATCCTGCGGTGGGCGATCATTTATCACCACTGCTTGCAGTGGTGATAGCCGTAGAGGCTCTTCTGTCGCTATACAAAAGAGGCTGCTAAATCAGCTAGTATGTATTTATTTATTTTTTCTAACATTCGTGCAGCCGGTCAGTATTACTAGCCTCACCACTTGGAGTCATTCTGTTCAATCGCAACGAATTTCGGCAATGGCATGCAGGCCATCTATACCCTCTTCGACTAGATTAGATAGTGAAGTTAATGCAAACATTGGCGACGAGGTGGGCGAAGAAGCTTTGAGCTTGTGAGGCTTGTCAAGTTGGAACATCCCACTCTGCATAGCACGGCAGTTCACCGGGCTACTACTTCCCATAGACAGCAATTTTAGGCCAGGCTGCTGGCGAATGCTAGGGCTGACAGCTGACAAAAGCACCTGGTGCAGTCCACCTAATTAATATAGGGGCGCAGGCTCGCACTGCACGCCAAGCTCTATGGTAGATTGCACTGCCTCTCCATTTGCTAAGGGTCGGCTAGGATTGGCTAGGACACGCACCAGGCGATATCAAATCTGTGCTAATCGATCCACGCTAACTAGTACAGCCTTGCTAGATTGACCCGGTGATTAAAGTGCTTAAGGTCAGGTGAAGGTATGTGATGAACGAGGTCGTGGGCTCGAGCCCCATGGCATATGTAAAGCGCCTGAGTAGAAATTAAGTTCACTTATGGTGCTATACAAACGAATTACATTTATCAATACAGACAAGATCCCGATGCCACGATGTATACAATTTCTCATGGGCATCAATAGTGGCCGACATCGCATTAGCAGTCGCACGTGCGCACTCGTATTCCCCAAACGAGGTACATTCACTGACGTACGTCTGCTGCGTCTGTTCACGTCTCTGCGCTAGAAAGTTTAAGTCGGCATGCAGAACCGGGTGCTCACGTACGAGACAGCACACTTGACCTTGCCTCGTGCACGAATGCGTGTGTGGACGAGCCGAACAGGCGCAAGCCGGCTGCGAACAGGCCAGCAAGCCAGCGGCCACCAGCGGCCTTCACCTTGCACTGGTCGGTCAGTGTCTTCCAGAACTTATCCTGGGAGATCTTGAGCAGGCTCAGCTTGCACATTTCCACCTTGTAGCATAGGACCTGCGAGCCGCCATCGTAATCTGGGCCGTGCCATGCAACCGTCATGCCTTGCGATGTCACGTCCGTGACAAAAGGCTTTCCGACTGGTGGGTTAGGAGCAGTGCATGCATTCTTGGTCTCTGTAACGATGTCCACACTTGCACGTGACGACAGCTGTGAAGCGGCAGCGATAGGGAAAAAGCACGCATCGACTGGGCGGCACGTGCCTGGGCCAGGGCGTGGAACTTAATACATACAATGAGGGGCGATTTAAAAAGACAAGAGAGAGAGAGAGAGAGAGAGAGACTCACTCTTAACGGTGACACTGCCTGTGGCCTTCTCCTGGCCTTCCTTATTCGTGGCCACGCACATGTAGCGGCCCTGGTGCTCGCTAGCAATCGCTTCCTTGATGAGCAGCTGGGCGCACTTGTTCTCGTACGTCAAGCTCACGTTCGGCGACGCCTGCACGACAATTGGTGCACAGAGTGCCGTGGTCCGTTTGACCGAGAAAACGGCACAGGCTTGACAGGTCTTTCCTAGCACGACCCGGCATGACAGAAGCGGGCAGCGCAGTCGCCAGTGCAGCATGCCGGTGCTGGCCTGGGCTGCACTGGGCTGCCAGCAGCCCTGGCCATGCCATGGCTGCAGGCAGCCATGGCATGCCATGGTTGCAGCGGCAGCACGGGTCCGGTCAGCTCGACACCACAAGCCTCCGAGCAGACAGCGTAATTGGCTCTGCGAGAGTCTTGCTGGCGTGGCCCACTTGCAGCTGGCATCTGCACTTCCAGTGCTGCCGCCACCTAGTGACAGGTACTTATGTCTCTCTCTCCATCTCTTTCTTCATGCCTCGTGCTCCGGAGCAGCCTACACGACGGCTGCTACACTCATATGTACAATTGCCGGGCCCGCGTGTGTCATCTTCTGCGTCGCCTATTTGGGGGCTTCACCGTGCGTCATTCACTTAGGGCTTCCTGTGTCCCCTCTCCGAGCACGGCTGCAGGGCTCTCTCTCTCTCTCTCTCTCTCTCTCTCTCTCTCTCTCTCTCTCTCTCTCTCTCTCTCTCTCTCTCTCTCTCTCTCTCTCTCTCTCTCTCTCTCTCCATCAAGCTGTCGCCCTAACCTCGCAGGAGCTGCACGGCCCCGCCTTTTACTCTGCACACGAGGAGTTCCGATCAGCAGCAGTTTCGTGGAGGCTCTTCGAGTCCAAACTCGGCGACGCTCCGCAAACTCTCTTCTCCTTTCGATCCCTTGAGAGGAGCAAAACGGAAACCGAGCAGCTGGAGCACTTCGATGCATGACACGCGGGGCCGGGCTAGCAGCCCCATAGCTGCTCACCCTCGAGCTTTCTACTCAACTGCCTCAACCGAGGGTAAGTACGCCCACGGTCGGTAGCTACAAGGAAGCAGCTGGCTCGATCTGCCTGATTCCCCCCTTCCGGCATGCTCGTTTGTCGAAACGGCAGTTAGCTAGCACTGCTGCGGCCAACGGCACACGCCGGCTAAGGAACAGGATAGGACGCCAGAAATACAAAAAAATGCCCAAATACGGCTGGCAGAGCCCTGCAAGCAGACGGGTGGCTAAAGCAGGAGCGCGGAACACGTGCCTCGAGCTAGGGTAGCTGGAGCACTGCAAACTATCCTGCATTACGCCTGCACCGGCGTGAAAATGCATCGAAGGGGAACACGAAGTAGCCCCGAGCACGGTCATCTCAACGATGGGGAGGGGCCAGCTGACTGGCAGCATCCGGACTGCCAAGGTGATCACCGATCCGAGCCAACTGGACAGGGCCGGTAATCAGTGGCCACCCAGAGCGGGCTCCAAGCCCACAGCAGCAGCAGCAGCCCAGCGCGGCTCACCTTGACCTCGCGACCATCTATGTACCACTGGACGTCGGGAGCCGGCGATCCATCGATGCGGCACACAAGAGCTAGGCTCTTCCCTTCGGACACCTCGGCATCTTGCAGAACTTCAAGGAACTTCGGTCGACTGGTGCTCATGAGGGAGGCCCTTTCCAACCTGATCACATAAAAAGCTATTGCATTAGCCACCAGCCTGCCTCCTTCCCTGCACAACACGTCGGCTGGCAATGGGCGAAAAGGCAGCACAAGCCGGCATCAGCAAGTGGCAGCAAATGAGCAAGGCAGCCCAACGGCAGGCCAAGGCTAAATACTTCCAACTTTGCTTCATGTGCCGACACGCCGTAAGGGCCACAAGCGCTGCGCACTAATGCAGCAGCGTCCCAGCCTCCGATGCTCTTAGAGGTACAGCCGACTTATGAGCTCTACTGAGTCGGGCTTTCGGCTGAGCAGTATTTGCTTTGCATTAAGAGGGCTTTAATAAACAACAGCCACGAAAGACGTTAGCACAGAACGCGATCAGGTGATGACCGAGAGAGACGCCGGTGGCGTCAGCAACGACACCTGGCTAAGGCAGCCAGCATGCTGGCTGGGCACTTCTGAAGGAAAGCCTGGAGAGGCACGTGCATTCATCCTCGTGCAGACTTTAGTCTGCTGCTTGCAGTTGCCCCTCCCCCTCCCCACCTGCCGCCAC
The DNA here is from genome assembly GCA_009760855.2 of Cristatella mucedo. Taxonomy (NCBI): domain Eukaryota; kingdom Metazoa; phylum Bryozoa; class Phylactolaemata; family Cristatellidae; genus Cristatella; species Cristatella mucedo. Next base: position 1,599,399 of record WPIO01000024.1, read on the forward strand.
CCGGCCCTAGCTTACAGTGGGTGAGAAATTTGGTGGCTAGTCTTGACTGTCGTAAACGATGTCGCACCTGCCACAACACCCCACTTCTAACCAATCTTTGCTGGTTGCCCATCATGCAAATGTTAAGCGCCTAGAAAGAGATTTGAGTCCTCTGAGGGCACTTTATCAAGTGCATTATTATTATTATTATTTTGCAGTATAAAGACTGCAAGAGCCCTTCACTAGCCTTTGCTTAAATACCTCAATTCTCTTGCTCTGACCTTTCTATCTAAATTATATTATTCTCATCAGGCCTCGCATTGCACTCCGGACTGGTGTAACACCATCTCGTACATTCAAAAACAAGCTACACTCTGCCTGTTCCTCTAACTCAGCCTTTGCACAGTCTGAGCTAATTGTCCTATGCATGCTAGGGTGATATGAAACTGTGCGTGTCGTGACGAAGGGCAAGAGCGGTATACTTTGCATAGCGCTCTCCTGAACTTGCATTGCTTCCTGAGTTATGCTTTGAGTGCTTACCTGTGCACGATTCAGTGCACCTTATTGATCAGGGGTCCTACAAACCAGTGGCCGTGGCTGTCTTCTTGCGTGCTGCTGTGTGCTGCTGCACACTAAGCCTAAGCATGATACATTGATTGTCATTTTTGGGTTTAGGGTTTAGGTCAACTGACAGCTTCGTGGACACAACACAAGCCGGACTGCCTGCAAGTTTCGCCGGACTTTTCGCTACACCTGGAAAAAGGTTAGCGGTTACTCGGGCTGTTTGCCAGCAGTCAACCCTTGCTGTGTCCCAGATGCCCTCTAAAAGCTGTGTCACTCGCTATGAAAGAAGGCTAACCTGAATGCATATGCTCAGGCGTCTGACGAAATGCCTGTCAGTGCATCTTGGCAGATTCGCCTCTGAGAGCATGTTAGCAGAGAGGTGGGGAGGTTCTCAACTCATCGCAAAAGTCGTTCGCCCTACCGTCCTACGATTGTGGCCACATTCACCACCGCAGAGTGACGGCCCCATTTCGGATCTCAATCTTTGCTGATCATGAGGAGCTCCGAAAATTCTATCTTGCCTGACTGCTTGAACTGCATGACATATAGCCTTAATGGGACTACTTAGCAGAATTTGAAGTATGCATGAAGAGATCACACTCACCCCACATCTAAACAGACGACAGAGAAACGGTAACATGAAATGAATTGCACCCAGAATGTTGGCCTGGGGCGATGATGTGGTTGCCAAACGAAGCAAGAGCATCAGCGGTCTGGCCAGCCATAAACGGCTGCTCTACCCACCCCACCATATGTAGAACGTTCGGAGCCCCCCCCCCCCCCTCTGAACCCAGATGCACAGACTCACCTCCCGACACTAAGCGCTGCTAGCCTTTCTTGTCCGTTTCAGAATTCTCTTCCAAAAATCGAAGTCCTAGCGAACATCGTATAAGGAAACCAATACAGCTAAGACCTGTTTAAAGCCTATCTGTTTGTTGTTTGACAGTAGCGCAAGAAATTACGTGTCTATGGACGGAACGTCTAAATGCTTACCCCTTCGAGCTGACTCCACCTCGCTGGTGCCGGCTTTAGATATGCCGACGGCTAGTAACCTGCTTATTAGTGATGATCGTACATACCTATTATCGCTTCGTTATCGTCGTTCGAATGTATTCCTAGATTTTTATTGTTATTGTTAAAACTTCCCCCCTAGCCGGTGGTGGCATTAGATACGCCGACGGCTAGTAACCTGTTTATCAGTGATGATCGTGTGTACCCATTATAGCTTCGTTATCATCGTTCAAATGCATTCCTGGATTTTATTGCTGTTGCTAAGATCTACACAACTCCGGCTGTTGTGATAGCAGAGCTACCGGGCGGATTCAAAACAATGTGATTAATCAGGAGAGGCTTCACGCACCCTGCGGTCCTGGAAGCAGACATGAAGTGGCTACCAATAAACGTACTCTGTTAATCCACGATGCGTCTTATTATTATATAGTGACAGCGATGAAGTTATAGAGTAACATCCTGAATATCAACAAAGCTCAAGAGATGGCTAAGAGTAACCCTCCAGCACAGTTTACGTTTGACTACCTGGAGAAATCTTCTTCGCGATTGTGTGACAGCAACCAAGCTGACTGCAGAGGACCAGGACACACAAATTCGTACACTTTTGTACGCCATGGGGCGCAAGCCAAAGCGATATTCGACACCTTTAACTATGAGGTTGACCGGTAGTCGTCTTTGAGTGGAAGTTTTAATGAGCTTCTACGGGACGAACAACCAATGTTTTTAAATAATAATAACACACTTGATAAAGCGCCCTCAGAGAACTCAATCTCTTTCTATGCACTTTACATTTGCTGCAAAGGAAACACGGTCGAATGGTTAGTGGCAGCGTGCTCAAAAAACAACAAGAATAACATGGTTAGGGATGACATGCACAGGGTCAGCATGCAAAGTATGGTTAGTGGCAGCAGGCACAGTGTCAACATGCATAAGCATATAAAGGTCGAATCAAATGCTGTGATAAATAGATGTGTCTTTAGTTTCTTTTTAAATGTGGTCAAGTCAGGAGATGTCGTGACACAAGTCGGGTGTGAGTAGCATACTAACTAAAGGCACGGTCTCCAAAGGACTTGAGGTTTGTACGATGTATAGGTAAACAGTTAAGATTCCGAAAAGCAGGTGGTATGATGCTTAGTCTAGAAAGGGCTAGAAAGATGGCTGGAGCAGCTCAACTTTCGGTGCAGTGCATGCACTGGCGTCGGTTTGCAGTGGGAGCCTGGGATTTTTGTGAGAGGACTCATATATTTAAGAGTTGCCGCAGAAAAACGTCTTTTGAGACAGACCTAAAGAGGCCTGCCGAGCACCTTGACATCTTCTTGCTCTCAAATGTTAATACAAAGTTATCAAAAGTGCTCAAAGAGATTAAGCTGTAGGCATACTTGGCGTGGCGCTTCCAGCTTTCCAAAACGACTTTTACTTCGTTAAATTGTAGGCATCAAGGTCAAAGCCTAGCCCTCAAGTCAAACCTGCCCAGCCTACGCCCTTTCCAGAAGAATGTAGATCAACGGCAAAACAAATTAAATGTGTTTACAGACGTGCATTTTTAGAATAGGCAGCTGGTCTCGGTTTAGTGGTCGACTTCGTAGTGTGTGTACACATTTACAGTATCTGTATCTGACTGGGCAAACTGGTAACACTAAATGTCCCACTGGCACAGCACCGACAAGACGAAACTAAGGCTAGAGATAGAGAGGGGGAGAGAGAGAGGGAGAGAGAGAGAGAGAATTCATTTGTATAGTCCCCTAAGAGAACTTAATGTCTATTCAGGCGCTCTACATATGCCACGAAGCTGGAGCCCATAACCTCGGCTAGACCTTGGTCGGGGAGAGCATCCTGACCACTGGACCAAACTAGCTTGGCACCAACAGTACCAAGAGATTTTAACTCAAACAAGCAGCAATATAGAAACAAGAACTAGATGAAGTGTTGGGTCCGCCACACCACGATAGCCTACACTGTCGGCTATAGTCAATGTAGAAGAACAGCGGACCCAATAATACACTATTTGGTATTCTCTGGGCCAGGATCGGCCATGACGGCCAGGAGCTTTCTCACGGCTTCCTTTGAACATTAATATACTGCCTGCCGTATTGTCGACTCCTGATCTTTTGCTGTACACGACTGTCCTCGCTTGTTCAACAGGAAGCAATGAAAGCCAGGAAATGTTAAAAAACAAGCCACTACGTTTGCTCAAACTGTCCACAAAAAGGACCCGACCGATGTGATGCACATGGGACAGGTGACGGTTTTTGAAACAACACCAGGTGAGGTGACAAGCAAAAAGGGCACAACATTGCAGCAAGAGGGCGCGACAGGCCGTTTACAGTATTGGGTAACAGTTTCAGGCAGAAACAAGAAGTGAAGTGTCAAGGATGGCCACTCCTAGGAGCACCGAGTTCAAGCGCGCTCCGGTATGACATACGGCTGTCGAGAATCAATAGATTGGACATCGAGCAGCAACGAATCGGATGCTGCAGAAACGAGCAGCAAGTGATGCCGACCATAGCAAAGGGAGCTGCATCACTGGCAACACAGTGGCGTTCCGGCGCTAACATTACCACCTCGAGTAAGATGGCTTCACAGCAGCAACAGGAGTAGCGACGGCACCAGTCACCAGTCACCTGACTGCATGGCTTACTGCGCTAACCATACCCAGCCGAGGACTGTGTAGGGAGGGGCATGTAAGCTCACATTACATTACATTACATAAGCTTCTGCTAGGCTTATCTTTTAATAATTAATCTTTAATATATTATAACGTATCTTTTATAAATAATAATTATAATATAATAAATATAAATATGATTTATAAATAATGTATCTTTTAATAATTTGATGGCAGCAGCTGTGCTGCTGCCATGCCGTCGCTCACCTTGTCCGTCTAAGCAGCTCCTTGACGTCGGTCTCCTCGGTCGGTGTGGCGCTGTTGACGCTGACCGCACACTGACACGACACGGTGCCGTAGTCGTTGGCCGCGTTCACCTCGTACGTGCCCGTGTCGGTCGTCAGAACGTGCTGGATCTCGTAGCTGAACGAATCGTTCTCGCTGGACACCTGTGACGACAAGACGTGCAATGATGACGTTGCTGCTGCTGCTGCTACGATCGGCCGCTAGCCTGCGACCGGGCAAAGCCAGCGACGAGAGACGGCGCGAGGCTTTGTCTGCCTCCTGCGTCCATCTGTCGGTGTGCTGGCCGAATGACGTCAGACCTAACGGGAGGCTACTTCACACACTTCGTCGTCACTTGGGGGAACGGCACCAAGACTCGAAGCAAACGAGCAGGGCCTGCTCATACATTCAGTGGTCCGCTCGCCTGCAAGCAACCGCGAAGGGGCAGCTCGAAGCTTACTCGGTGCTGGTGGCAGCACTGCAGCCATCCGGGAAGCCATTTTCGGCATCGCTGGACGCTGTTCAGGCACCTCTCTATCCAAGCAACGGAACAGCAGCAGGGCAGCATGGCTACGACGGCTGTAAGTGGCCTCCGGTCTACTGGGGCACTCAGCTCGAGCTTCAAACAGGGAATGCCGGGATCGGGGGGGGGGGGGTTGTGGTGAGGGCTACTGGCAGCAGACATTCCAAGAAGCCTTCAGTAACTAGATAAGGCGTACTAGACAAGGCGTGCCAAATTCGTTTTAGATGGAGGCTTTAAAGGAGGCTTCCAAGAACGATTTCAGCCGACCGCATGCATACTAGGATTCTCTTTGCTGAAGCCAACAACTGCTGCTAGCAAAAGTATAGCTTTGATACTGCCCATTTCGGATGAGAGACTGAGCAATCGAATCGCAGTTATGGCTATAATTTGACAGACACTCGTGTGCAGCAGAAGCCATCGACACATGCAGTTATACGATTCACTGGTTATGTCCCAGAGGTCATTTCCGGTTCACCGTCATGGCTCACACCTAGGTTCGTGGGCATACACATGCAAGCTTACAGTGACGAATTACATTATTTCTTCTCAGAGAGTCAAGACCACAAACATAATAATAATAATTATTATTATTATAAAAAACCTGCATAGCACCCAAGAGTTACATCTCTTTCTGGGCACTGTACATATTCTGAAAAGGAAGTCTTGGAAAAGAATTGGTTAGTGAAGACAGTCATAGAGTCAGAACAGATAACCACATCAAATTAACTCAAAAGGGTTGAGCAAATTCTATGAAGAACATGTGGGTTTTAGCTTCGTTTTTAAATGTGGTCAAGTCGATGGATGTCTTAAGATCAGCTGGTAGCAAGTCCCAAGCTTTATGCACGGTTTATAGAGGACTTGAAGTTGGATAGAGGTGTAGCTAAACGATTTGAGTCAGAAGAGAGGGTGGTTGAGGCAAAGCCATATTAGGAAGTGCTTTGGTTAGTAGGCCCGAGCAAGAGAATAAAGCGACCTAAAGAGGATGGGATAACCTTGAAAAGTGTCACTTGCGACGTTAGATAAGGATACCACATCTAAGTTGGTCCATGCATTCGTGATATCCCGTCTCGACTTCTGCAACTCACTGCTCGCTGGCCTACCAGCATGTGCGATCAGGCGATTGCAGCTGGTGCAAAACTCTGCAGCTAGGCTTGTCTGTCGTGAGCTTCACAGTTGCCACATTATTTCACTTCTCGCCGACCTGCACTGGCTACTAGTCAAGCAACGAATTGACTTCAAGGTTTCGTCGCTCACTTTTATGTCCCTTCATTCTATGGCTCCAGCCTATCTCTCCGATATACTCCCCCATCAGGCCAAGCATTGTACCACCCACTTTTCGGAATCCAACAGTCTACCAGTACCTCGTAGAAACCTCAAATCCTTTGGAGACCGTGCATTTAGTTCGTATGCTCCCAAAGCCTGGAACTCCCTCCCGACCTGCGTCAGAACATCCCCTGACCTGACCACATTTAAAAGGAATTTAAAAACACACCTATTTAGGACAGCATTTAGTGGGTCCCCGTGATTCGTCCTTGATGTGCTTATGCGTGCTGACACTGTGCATGCTGCCACTAACCACATTTGCATACTGACCCTGTGCATGTCACCCCTAACAATGTTATTCATTTTTTGGTTTACAAATCAAGCATGATTTTACTCACCATTCAAGTGCACTTCCCTTTGCAGCAAATGTAAAGCGCCTAGAGAGATTAAGTTCTCTGGGGGCGCTTTATCAAGTGCATTATTATTATTATTATTATTCATGATAGACAACCTCATACACGTGCACATGATATATATGCTGCAAGGGAGTCGTGAGAGTTCGATGTACTGGAAGGCAGGGAGGGCAAGCGGGTGATAGCTGCTAGGCTCTTCTGCTGCTATGCAAATGAGGCTGTTGGATCAGCTGACCTGAACTTTTATTAAAGCAGATACAGCTGTATGTCATCTGCTTTACAATGAAAGCCAAGCTTGTGCTTGGTGAATACATCGGCAAGGAGATTATAAATTGCAAACTAAGTGGATCAAGCAAAGATCTCTGGGGCACCCCATACTTTAGAGGCTCCCTGGATGATTGTTGCGCGCTGACATCAATCGCTGAAATATGCCGCCGACATAGGATCTCAACAACTGCAGTGTAGTGCCACTTATGCCCGGGTGAGATGATCACCATTCGAGAAGACCTTGGTGATCAAAGGCATCAAACGATTCAAGACCATGCTGCCCAGATGATCTAAGCTTGCATGCATCCCCGGCCTACATCCGAACTGTTGCATTCATATAAGCAAACAGGTTGGCTCCAGATAGTAATATGGTCCTTGTCATCGCATGGTCACACAACTGTCCACAGCAGCCTAACGCCTTACACCCAGGCTCTGCACCTGACACCACCAAACCCCATACCCAGGAAAGTTAGTAGAGATCCGTGCACACAATGGATGATGGACCACATCACTTGCCTGAAATACCTCATTCAAGAACGAAACTCACACCAGTCACGGGTTTTGGATAGGGATGCAAGTTTCAAGCATCATTCAAGGGTGACTGGCCTATGCCGACAAAAAGCCTGAGAGTGTGGTGCACCCACTAGATGTCTCTACATCTGTGACTCCACAAAGCAACAAGGACTGAGTGGGTGATACGCTAGAGGGTTTTCTGTTCGGGTTGACACCCCACTCCCCTGATGCCAATTCGGAACACAGGGCTGCCGCACAATGCCGTCTCTCCCAGTGAAGGGCATTAGTCCTGCTGCCAAAAAAAATTGCTGTATGCATTCTTAAAAGTGACCTGATCTAAGATGAACAGCACTATGCCATCGACAAAGTCACAAGACAAAGCTTATGCTCCAGCTATTGACAAACCAGACAGCATTGTTTGTGCAAATGTGCTGCATTAAAGAACATGTAGGCGCTGAATGTCTTATCCTGAACAATCCATATCGTTCGTGCAATCGTGTCCACACACTGACATCTCAGTTGTTTATGCACAAAGGTAGCTGCCTCGCAGAGAGCAGAGCATGCATCTCCATGCATGCTCGTGCAGTGTGCGCAGGACAGCACGTCAAACAATATCTGACTGGCCAAGGATTTGCAGTTCATCCATCCAAAACATGTTTTCCTTTAAAGCCTTAAAACAGCCATTTTAGGCTAGATATGACCGTTGCCACAAACAAAGTTCCCTAAGCATGAACATAAGGAGAAATGGGACACTCAAGCAAGAGCTTCGTGAATGAGTAAGACCACATCTGCCAGCTCCAGTAAGACAGGTTTTGTTCAAGCCTGGGGGTGGGCCGTGGAAGAGTAATGTGCAAGCACACGAGCCTGAATGCACAGCCCTAATAGGTCATGCCGATGGCTTGAATGGGGTACAGTGCCCACGCCTCAGTGGGCAAGCCAAGTTCTCACCTCGGGTCTGAGCCGAGGAAGGTGAAGGCACTCCTACTTCACAGCCGGTTTCGAGCTTTTCAGCAGGCAATCCTTAATTGCAACCTGATGGTAGCTAAGGCTTTTCTGCTACTATAAAAATGATGCTGCTAAATCAGGCGACCTTTACACACATAAACCTCAGGCACAAGCACGAACACACAAACGGGGGGGGGGGAGGAAGAGTATCGTTAAGGTAAAGGACATTTGTAGCTGCTCTACTGCCCATACTACTAGTCCCTCTAAAGCTGAATGGAAGGGGGCCAGGCTTCCAAAAAAAAGAGGCAGCAGTTCAAGCTACCCCCTGCCAAGAACACCAACCTTTGGCTCCCAACCCAGAAGCCCGTGTCTGCCCCACGGTGGCTACCAGGCTTCCAGAGGTGGAATGCCAAGTTTAGAGAGTGGCTACGGCAGAGGCTATTCGGGGTGGCACGCAGCACTCGCCACGAGCCACCGACAGATCCCTCCACAGAGGGGGCGAGCGGTGCACACACACAGAGGAGGGCACACATACAGAGCAGCTGTACATTAGGCGCTAGCTGCACATTCAGAGCAGCTGCACATTCGGCGCTAGCTCGAGAAAGCGGGTGGGTGATCATGTATGCACAGCTTCTAAAGAGTCCATTCTTTCGCTACAGGTCTACTAAAGAGGCCTGCTGAGCAGCATGGACTCAGCGCAAGCAATCCCAAAAGCAGCAGGCAAGTTGCATGCACACTGTGCCTCACGCCTCACGTCTTTGACGACACTTCCCGAGCGCAGAAGAAGAATGGGGCACCGAGAAGCATGGGCTACCGAGAGTGCTGCAGAGCAAAAGCCAGCTCTTCTTCAGATGCCATGCCAGCCAAGTGAACGGACGACGATAAAAACGCAAATTCGATGCAAATTAAGAGGAGCTGTCGTTGCAATGTCTTGCCCAGGATGGGCATGCAAATGGTCATGCTGCGATTAGGCACCAAACACCCGAGAGTATCCCAAGCTGTTAGTGCCTCAAATCATAGACCGTTGAGAACCGATGAGGGCTGGCCTGCCAAATCAGTTTTAAAGCAGTGTCCAGCTTGTTTGTGTTAGGAGAATCCACCACCAGTCCTTCACCGGCCACAAAACGCTACCGCACAAAGTTTGCCCAAGAAGTTTGCACAGCTCCATTGGCAAGGAGACCGCGGTGCAAGGCTTAAGTGCTGTACGATCGCCGAGACTTGCAGCCTCAGCCGTAAACAAGCAAATAGTGCTTCAACAGCAGCCATGAGCAAAGAGCAAAGAGGGTGGACTGTGCAGCAGATCGAAATACGAAACCTCTCCCCTCTCACCTTGAACCTCTGACCTTGTCGGGCCATCCTTCCATTCTTACTCCACGTCACATCCAGCGGGTCCACGTTGCTAATGCGGCAGCACAGGCTCACAGTAGACCCTTCTAGGACACTGAGAGTGGCAGAAAGAGGACATATAAAGCTTGGAGGCTCGGCACCGCCTTTGGCTAAAACGAAACAGTTGACATAACGCTCAAAGTGATGCACAGCTGCCCGCTAAGCAGCAACTCTATACATACCCAGAACACATGCCCATAGGTACTCATGTACATTCAGGCGCAAAACAATCATTGCACCCCTTAATTCTCGATGCTTGGACTTGCCAGAACATAAACCAGAGATGCCGAGCATCTGGAAACTCCGACCAGACTGGAGCTATCCAAGTACATCCTCTTGGGCAGCTATAGTAGCCATACTCGCAAGCTAACAGCAAAGAAAAATGCTAAAGCCAGACGCTTTAGCAGGGAGGTTTGCCATTTTAAAGGTGATGACATATATTTCGGGGTTTCCCAATATTTATAGCATCAACCTGCAACGTACTGCACTGCTCTGTAGCTCACGAATATCACTTATATCCACCCACTACCCAAGCGTCCGGGTAGGCCGTTTATAGAGGCAAAATGCTAGGCACAAAATACTGCAGTGACTATGTTGAGGGGATGCTGGCAGTGCTGCGTCAATAAGGCAATAGCAATCGTGAGATTAGACGCCTTCTTAGGATTAGAAAATATATTGTTTGATGTAACATTGACAAATATAGCAGTGAATCGATGTGGATCGCCCTGGAAGCTGGATCTGGCCTGACACGAAAGACCGAAGTCAGGGGTGATCTGCTCGTTACGATGGTAGTACTACGGAATAGAACTGCCAAACTTTGCGACCTGTGTGTGAGCAAGTGTTCTCATACCACTTAGCTTGTCATGAGTGGCTCATTACCTGTGGATTTGCTTCTCTGAGTCATAGTAGATGTACATTAAATATCACCCCAGAAGTGCTCGTCACGGAAGACAATGCTGTGTCATCTTGCAGCATGACGAAGGAAATGGTGGACTTTCTCGTTTTTAATTAGTAGAGATTGTAAGTACCAACGTTTACCTGCTGGCCAACTGGATTTTTAAATTGAAAAAATCTGCTGAATGACCTCGAGAGATGCACCGCAAATAAACAGCAGTCAAATTCGGTCTGCATGGCACAAGAGCTTGGCCAATCCCACCTAATAATAATACTAAAACACTTGTTTAGTGCCCTGGGAGAATTGAATCTCTTTCAACGCACTTTGCTAAAAAAGGAAGCATGTTAATTGGTCAGTGATAACATGCACTTGAAGGACGATTCACAGCGATTGCTCAAATGCTGCTAGGAACAGGTGGGGTTTAGAAACTTCTTTCTGAATGCCGATAAACTAGGGTATGTTGCGATCTCAGTCGGTGGCGAGTACTAGGCTTTGGAGCATACGAACTGACGGCTCAGTCTCCGATGCATTTGAGGTTGGTTAGAGGCTCAGTAGCTCAATCGGATTTGAGTCAGCCGAGCGAGTAGTGCGATGCAATCCTTGATCAGGGAGGCAGACCGTATAGGTAGGCCGGATCTAAACAGACGGCTGAGTGCCGGGCTGCTGCCAAGGCACAGGCTGCGAGTCGGCAGGGCAAAACTACCGACAACTACCGGCAGTTGCATAAAGGGTGCCAAAAGCAGGCAGTCCCTCCCTGCAAAATTCCACAGAACTGCAGCTGTTTGCTTCACCGCACACCACGGCTCACAGGCCCCCCTGATCAGTGTGTCACTTCGGCACAATCACAATCAGTGTGCCACGATCACTGCGTCAGCACCGTTGTAGCTTTTGCCAAAAAAGCAAGCACCTCCACTGCCGGCCACTTGCCCGCTCACGCCGTTACAGGTTACGGCCATGCCACTCTACCAACAAAGCAAGAGAAAGAGAGACAGAGAGGGGGAGACACAGAGAGACAAAGAGAGACAGAGAGAGAGAACGAGAGAGAGGGGGACAGACGGACAGACAGACAGACAGACAGAGGGGGGAGAGACAGACAAGAGAGAGAGAGAGGGCAGAGAGAGAGAGAGGGCAGAGAGAGAGAGAGAGAGAGAGAGAGAGAGAGAGAGAGAGAGAGAGAGAGAGAGAGAGAGAGAGAGAGAGAGAGAGAGACAGACAGACAGACAGACAGACAGACAGACAGACAGACAGCCAGACAGACAGACAGACAGAACTAGCAAATCCCGAAAGGCTGTCACCGAGCCGGCTAGAACGGAGAGTGGGGCGAAATACCTCGGACGGCAAGTGAGCAGGCAGTGTCACTGTCGCCGAACTTGTTGTATGCCTCGCAAATGTAAGTGCCTGCGTCCTCCACGAAGACGTCGGTGATGAGCAGCCGGCAGAGCCTGCCCTCGCGCAGCAAGCGGTAGTCGGGATTGTCCGACGACAGCTCCTCGTCGTTGTGCACCCACACGATGTCGATGGGCTCCGTACCTGGCAGAAGTCGGAAGAGTACCGCACGGCTGACGGCGTTGCAGCAGTGCTAGAGTCGACGTCGGAGCCAGCCAGCCGCCGAGCTGCCGACGCTAGCAGCAAAGTGTGCTGCGCTTGCGCTGGCAACGAGATCGCTTCCTGGCTAGTCCGCCGAATGAATGAACGAAGAGTCAGGCATTGCAGACATCGCCCCCCCCCCCAACAGTCTAGGCGACAGACCCGAGGAAAAGGGGGCAGGGACAGCTCGCCAGCAACCGAACCAGGGCCTCACCGCCAAAGAAAGAAAATTGAACAACGGCAGCACTTGAAGAGACTCGGACCAGAACCCAGCAGCTGGCGATTGCTCAGCCAAGAACGGCACTACAACAAATTCTGCCAAAGCTGGACTGCCAGCGTTCACGCACGACTTCGACCGGCCACCAGGCTTGGAAACGTCCCATTCTCCAGTAGAGAGTGGGAACGCTCAGGGTCCGCACACTTGTCGCGACGGGGGAGGGGGGATGGGGAGGGCTCGCCTGACGACAGCACAGCTACTTGCAGCATCCGCCGCACTGGTCACGAGGCACGCAACTGCGTGAGTGGCGCATGCGCTCTCACCGAACACTTCGGCGATCAGCTCGACGGCCTGCCCCTCCACGACGCTGCAGTTCACAAGCGTCCGCACGAAAGTGGGTGGTGCGTCCGGTGGACACGCTTCTTCGCCCTCAGCCGGAGCCCACGTTACGTCCAGAGAGCTGCCATCGGCAGATAGGTCGAGCGACTGCTGCTCGTCGCAGTCGTGCTCGTGCACGAAGTCGGCCTGCTGGTGCGCCGTCACCGTGGACACGCTCGATCCGGGGCTCTTGACGGGGCTCTTGACGCACTCGATCGTCACCGAGTCGCCTTCGGTGAGCACCTGGTTTTCCAGCGGCTTCGTAAAGCGCGGCGGGCTGAACGGCATCTGGTGAACAGCGTCGCCGCTGGCGCCAGAGGCCGCCGCTGCTGCTGCTGCCTCGCTGTTGGTGACCGCCGTCACGTCGGCGACTGCAGCGTCGCTCGGGCATATCTTTCCATCGCCTTCGCAGCCGTCCGGAGCAGGGCGCTTGCCCTCGCTCGGCGGCGGAGCCACAGCAGAGCCATCCGAGCGCCGGTCGGCGCCGGCCGCCAGGCGACCCGGCGACGGTCCGGCAAAGGTGAGCGCTGCAGCCCCCTCGGCTGATGCGTTCGTGCGCGCGTCCAACTCTGCGGCGAACGCCAGTGCGTCGGCACCCAAGAGGTCCAGCTTCTTGTTCAGCGCTTGCTGCCTTGGCGACGGCTTGCCACGACCACTGCCGCTATTGCTGTCACCACTGTTGCTGCTACCGCTGCCACTGTTACCTCTGCCAGTGCTACCGCTGCTGCCGCCGCCGCTGCTGTCCCCTGCCTCGGGAAGCTCGGAGGCGGCAGCTGCAAGGCGTGACTGCTGCTGCTGCTGCTGTTGAGCAGGAGACTTGGGTGCAAACATGGCGTCATCGGCAGCCACGTCCGTCGAGTAGTGCTTGCTCAGATCGAGAAGTCGAGAGCCGAGATTGCCACGTGCAGCCGACTGCTGTGGTGTTGGCTTCGGCTGCTGTGCCGTGGCGCCGTCGGCCAATCTCAGGGGATCCACTGCAGCCGCCGCTGGCCTCAAATGGCTTTCGTCCAAGGCGTCCTTGCTTCTGCTGACGTCGACGCGACGTGAGGCATCGTCCAGGTGCGGCTCCCGCGAAACCGCCCCACTGCCAGAACCGATGGGGCAAGGCGGTTGCGCTGACCCTGCAGCCAGCGGCGGCTGCCCACCGCTGACCATATTCTGCGCAGCAGCAGCAGCAGCAGGAGCAGCCACGCCGCTCGCTTCGGTGCTCGCGATCTGCTGGCCCGCCTGGCTGCTAGCGTTGGCAGTGACCTCCACAGGCAGCGGCGACGAACCAAGGGCCACTGAGAAGGAAGCTGCGGGCGGCAGGGTGTGTCCGGTGCCAGACACGTCCAGCTCGACCGACGCTGACAACGAGCCGAGCAAGTTCGATATCGTGCAAGAGTACTCGCCGTGATCCGGCGCATCGACTGCGATCACGTCCAGGCAGGCAAAGTCGTTCTTGACGTACATCTGCATGACGAAAGGATGCAGGCAGCCGTTAGCGGCAGCCGGGCTACGGAGCGACGTCTAAACTGGAGCGTGACTTGGCCTAGTCTGCCACTCCCGGGCTCTACTGGCCACACGCAGCTAGCTGCTGCAGCACGGCAGTGCTTGCAGGGGGTGGCGCACGGCCTTACAGAGTACAATGCCGACCTTTGCAGCTGGCAGCAGCCTGCTGCTGATTAGGGCCAGGCTGCTGTCAGCAGGGGCCTGCCCCCACCTTCCCTGTCCTCGGCCTGCTCGATCGGGTTGATGGCAGGTCAAAGCAGTGGCTGAGCGACTGATGTGCACAGACGATGAGGCAAAAATGGTATACATTGCCCTAGCCCTTCGGGAAATGTCACTGGGGTGGTATGGTGCTTCACAGACCACTCCTTCACAAGGCAGTGGCACCGCTCAGTGGGGTGGGGGTGTGAGCTTTCCAAAAATGCCAATAAGGACTGCTGTCAACAACATGCATTACTAGGCATGCCAAGTAGATACGACCCTTCTATGCACGAGTCCTTCCTCGGGCAATTGTCAAATCAAGAGATGACGTGCTGTTGTCAGTCAGCTCTGGTGTGTTCCAGGCTTTGCCACCAGAGCAACTAAAGGTGGAGTCGATGCAAAAACTAATCCGGCAATGGGTAGGTAGAGAGAGAGGGAGAGAGAGAGAGAGAGAGAGAGAGAGAGAGAGAGAGAGAGAGAGAGAGAGAGAGAGAGAGAGAGAGAGAGAGAGAGAGAGAGAGAGAGAGGAGAGAGAGAGGAGAGAGAGAGGAGAGAGAGAGAGAGAGAGAGAGAGAGAGAGAGAGAGAGAGAGAGAGAGAAAGAGAGAGAGGAGAGAGAGAGAAAGGAGAGAGAGAGAAAGGAGAGAGAGAGAGAGAGGGAGGGAGAGAGAGGAAACTACTTTGCATGTGTTCAGCAGAGAGCCAACCTCACGAGGTAGTAGCGCAGCTGGCATGCTCGCCCGCCTGCCCAAGCAGCCACCCCAGCCCTCGAGCGAAGCTTTCCGGAAGCAGCGAGGTGAGCACCGAGTCAGAGCTCAGGAGGAGAGCTCAGACAGCTCACCTTGTGCTTGGAGGATGGCTCGAGCACCGTGCCAGCGTACTGCCATGTGACGGTCGGCTTCGGCTGACCGTCGGCCAGACACCGCAGAGTGGCCGTCTGACCTTTCTTGACGTATTGCGTACGCGGTCGAATCACGAACCTGGGCGCGCTGCCGTCGGCCGGCTGCACCTTGGTCGCAGCAGCAGCGCCCACCGGGGCCGCTTCGAGTGCAGCACCGCTGCTGCCTACCGATCCCGCCGACTCTCCAGCGGCCCAACCAGAGGTGGTGGCAACAGCCGGGTCGGCAGGGGCTGTTTCTGCAGAGGCAGCTGCGACAGCCGCTTTATCCAGAGTGGCTGCAGTCAAGCGTGGACCGGGCTCGGCGGCAGTGGCAGTCGGCAGTCGCTGCGTGTAGCTCTGAGCAACGACAGCCGCGGCTGATGCCTTCGCAGGCGGACCCATCTCGGTGGCGCTACTGCCGGCGGTCGGAGAGCTGACTTCGGCAGACTCGACGACCGGCGACGCAGGCTCCGTCTGGCCAACGGCGGCCGAGCTGCTGCTGATCTGCGCCATGCTCGAGCCGTGCATGCGGCCGGGCTTCAATGATTGGCCACCAACGATTGCAACATCCGCTGATACTCGCTGAGCGTCTGCCGCCGCCGCCGATTTAGCTCGCACAACGGCTGCGGCGTCCTGGCTTCCACCGACATCACTCGCCGCCTGCACTGCTGGCGGCGCCTTGGGCAGCAGCAGCAGCTGCTGCTGCTTCGAGCCATCTGCGGCCTTTGAAGGCGGCTCTGACTTGGCGGTGCGCCGAGCGTCTTCTACAGCCGGCGAGTCGCTCCTGGCCTCTGCCGACGTCGGCTGTTCCGGCGACGGCGCCTCGGCCGCCGAGAGCGGCGCAGGGAAGCCAGCCTTAGCGCCTGCGGCCTGCGCCGGCTCAGCATGCATCTGGCGCCTGGAAGCACCAGCCGCAATGTCGACAGCAGGGTGGCCCGGATCGGGCATTTTGCCGGATTTTTTCTTGATCCACCAAGCATCGACTTCGGTCACAGGGGTGGGCGCTAGTGCAGCTGCGGCAGCAGCTGGTGCTGCTGCCGCAGCCGTACCCGCCCTTCGATCGCCGCCGCCGCTGCTGCCGCCGTTTAGAGGTTTCTCGACAGGTTTCTTGCCGGCGTCGGCTGCGACCGTGGATGGAGCGCCCAGCTCAGCCATTGACTCATCCTGCCTCGAAGCGGGCTGCTGCTGCTGCTGAGCAATCGCCGACGAGTCCTCCTTCAGCAGAGCAGTTGAAGCAGACAGCGCCGCCGCCACGACCGCCGCCGAGCCCGCAGCCGAAGAGCCGCCGTCGGCTGCGCGGCCGGCGGGCGGCGGCGCGGCTCGGGCGGCAGCTGGCGGCAAGGCGTCGTCGGCTGACAGGCCGCCCTTTGGCACCGATGAATTAACAGCATTAGCGGCACCAATGATTTTATTCGGCAGACTTTGAGAGGTGGCACCAGCCAACGTGGCAACCGGCTCCGAAGTGTCGGCTTCTTGCAGCCACTCGTCAGCCTTCCGAGGTCCATCGTGCAAAGCCTCTGCTTCGACCTCATACAGCGATTGCGTTTTGAAAGGGAGCAGCGCTCCTGGCTTTTCCACGGTTCCGGCTGGTGGATCGAGCGGTAGCCCTGCCGCCGCTGCTGCTGCTGCTGCTGCTGCCACGGAAGCATCTACAGGAGCTGAAGGTGGCGTGTCCAGCCCAGCTGCAGGTGGCAGCCCTGTTGACGTGAGTGAGACCGTGGTGGACGACGGCGACGACGAGCGCTGGCTCGTCTCCGCCGAGCCTAGCCGCCTCAGCTGCTGGTGCTGCTGCTGGTGCTGCTGCTGGTGCTGCTGCTGCTGCTGCTGCTGCTGAGTCGTGTCGGCTCGTGCTGACGATTCGACGCCAGCTGCAGCTTTCGGCTCCTTGGCTCCGGCGGCTGAAGACTCGTCGGATGCGGCTTGCACGGCCGCTGCATACTGAACATGGCCGGCACTCGTTGGCATCGCCGCTGCGACTTTCGATGCCGACCTCGGCGGCGGTGGCGGTTCGTGCGCCTCGGTGCGCCTGGGTGCCGAAGCGCTCGAGAGGGCAGCCTTGCCAACGACGACGCTGGGTGGGCCGGGCGTGACCTGAGACCTGAGGTCCGGCAGTGGCGGCGCCGCCGCCATCGCCGAACCGGCTGCCGAAGCCGATGCATCCTTGTGCTGTGCCAGCTTGCTCGAAATGGCCACCACTTTGCCCACCGCTGCGGGTGCAGCAGCAGCAGGCGCCCGGTGACCGGCCTGTCCCCTTGACCCGCCACCACCTAGCTCTTGACCCCGAGCGTCGGCGGAGGATGCGGCAACAGCCGACGGGGGCGCTTTGCTTGCAGCAGCCCTGGGCGATGCTGTAGCGGCCACCGAAGATCCTGTCGGCAGTGCTGAAGAGAGAACGGGTGACGAAACGGTCGCATCAGGCGACACCAGCAAAGCCGCTGACTGTCTCTTCGTGCCGAGTGAAGCTGACAAGCCGGCGGCCACAGGCGAGCTGCCACCAGTCGATTGACTGCTTTTCGAAGGCTTGCCTCTGTCCAAAGTGGTCGCCGCGGCAGAAGGCCGAGCACTGGTGCCGCTGCGCTGCCGGTCGGCAGTCACTCTTGGCAGCAACGCCGTGCTGCTGCTGCTGCTCACAGCGGCAACCGTGACCTTCGTGACACTCGGTTCTCCATTCGCAAGACTCGATAGAGACGCCACACCGGCCACGTGGCCAAGCTCGCTTGGCTCGTCTTGAGACGCCGTGTCCGCGCCGGCCGAGGCGTCGGCTTCGACCGCGAAGCGGTTCGCGAGCGACTTCACTCCTTCGCCGGCTGCTACTGAGCTCACGTTGGAGCCGGGCTTCATAACTCGAGCGCCGACCAGCGATGCTTCGCTGGACGCTGAGCGAAGCAGCGAGGCGCTCCGCCTCTGGTCCCGTCTGCTTGTCGGCTCACCGGCGAACGCTTGCTCCGGCGGTGGCGACACCTTCGTCTTCAAGCCAGCAGCTGCCGCCGCTGCTGCCGAGCTCACCGGGACGCCATGCGGCCGCTTCTGCTGAGGCAGGGCCGTTAAAACATCGCCGTCCGCTCGACTTCGGCCAGGCGCGGCAGCGGCCGCAGCCGCTGCATCCATGCAGTCGATGTGCATGCTGCTCGTGCTCTTGGTCTGCGCGCCGACGAGCAAGAAGAAGGAGGACGCCGACGACGACGACGGCGAAGCTGACGACTCGCTGGTGGAAGCAGAGTCTGTGCTGAGCATGCGCTGCCGCTGCGCAGCGTCCAGGTGCAGCCTGCCGTTGGTGGTGACCCCTTCACGCCAGTCGGCGTCTGCCGTGGCCCTGCCCGCCGCAGAGTCTCGCGCTGCAACGCTTGGCCTGGCGGCGGCGGCGCCCTCGCGAAGCTGCTTCGACGGCTGCTGCCCAGCTCGGCCGCCGTCAGCAGCCACAACGGCTGAGCGGCTGAGCTGCTGCTGCTGCTGCCGCTGTCCAGGCGCCGGCACGCTGGCAGAGGCAGCATGGTGCCGGTGCAGCTCAGCCACAGAGCTGCTTCTGGCGGCAGCTTGGAGCGAACCGTCGCCACCCGCGAGTTTAACTGAGCTCGGGGACGTTTCGGCAGCTGAAAGACCGGTCGTAGAGCGCAGCCGCGCAGCGCCTCCAGCATCGACGGCCAAAAGGCTGCCGCTGCCGGCAGAGGCCGGCACTCTCGCGCCGCTGCGCTGCTCCCTGCGAGCCGGCAGGGTGGCAGTGCTTCCGGCCACCGAGGTGCGCGACAAATCGACGTCGGCGTGACGAGCCGGCGCCGCCGCCACTTCGCTCCTGGAAGTCGGCTGCACGGCGTCGTAGCCCTCTTTGCCTGCGGCCAGCCTCGCCACGTAGACGCCCTCAGCCACCGGGCCACCTTGAACGGCGGCGCTCGGCAGCCGAGGCGGCAGCCGCAGGGTCAGCGACGACTGACCGAAGTCGCCCCCGTCCTTGGAGAAGGCTCGCCGCAGGTCCTCCACACTCTGCGCCTTGGCTCGGCTCTGAAGCAGGAGCATTCCAGCGGCAGCCGAGCGCAAGCCGTGGGCTTCTGCGTTCGGCTGCTGCGTCAGCTGCCGCTGCATCTGAATCTGCCGCTTGTTGGCCGGTGCCTCAGCCGCTGGCATTGAAACGAACAGTTGCACCTCTTCACCGGGCTGCACGTGCAACGAGGTGGCGCTCCCGTTGACCGTACCACTCCAGTCTCTCGGGTCGCTACTTCCGCCCTGTCGTGGCGACCTGGTCTGTATCTGAATGCTGCTCTGGAACTGCTCGGAGGTCGCTGCAGCCGGCTGGCCGTCATGCTCGGCTGAACGGGCGGCGGAGGACGAGGAGGCGCTCGACTCGGTAGAAGAGGCAGCAGAGGCTGCGGCAAAGCGGTGGCTGCTGCTGCTGCTGCTGCTGCTGGTGCTGCGAATTCTAGCCGCGGCTGGAGAATGGAGGGCACTGGTGCTGCTCATTGTCGGGCTGCCCTTGGCGGGCATGGCAGCAGCCCATGCTGCCTGAAGCGGCGGTGTCGTCACCGGCTGCGCTCGCTTTACATCCTGAGTGCCAGCCCGAGGAGGCGGGGCGGACGACACCGAAGCCGCAGGACCCGACTTTTCTGTCAGCTTGCCAGGCGTGCAGGGGGAGGCTGGCGGACCTTCGGCCTTCTTCAGCAGGTGACGGCCAAAGGCCTGCGCCCTGCCTGCAGCTGGAGACTCCACAGTGGCAGCTCTAAAGAAAAATGCCTTGAGCACTTGCCGAGCTGCAGTATGAGCAGTACAGCCAGAAAGCCTTCCGCACTGGTGCTGCACGGCCTACGCACGCAGGCACAAGCAAACGCCCAGCAGCAGTGAAAGTCGGTGAGATTCGAATTGTTGGCAGTCGCTTTACCAACACTGGAGGCACTGAAGTGGTTGCTCAGCCTTATCCGAGGCCAATCGCTTCCCTATCAGGCATGGGCCGCCCCAGAGCACCACGCACACGGATCATCCCATACGCGCTCTCTTTACCCTTTAGTAGGCAAGAATGCATGCACGCAAAAATGCAAACCGCCAATGCACACCCACACAAGCGCGAGCGAGCACGCGTGCATACAGCTTCGAGCACGAGCGAAAACCGTCTGGCGCCGATGCCTGAAGAAAGGCGCGAGCCAATCGCCGAGCTCGGTGATAGCACGGTCGGCACGCCAGCTACCACTGACCTGTCATTCGAGGTGCTCTTCGTGACCAGATTCGCATCTACAACACAGAGCAGAGCCCTGCTGCTCAGACGAGGTCACGTGGCACGGGCACGAGCAGCCGCACTGCATAGCACTTAAGTCGACGCTGAGTCAGAAGCTCCTTGGGCTTCCTTCCCACTCCCCCAACGGAAGTTTTAAAAATAAAAAGTCAAAATCTTATTGCTCTTCTACCAAGAGTGATGGCCACCTGCGCAGGCGATCCAGCCAATAGAACACTGCCTACTGACAGCCGCTTCTCGCTGTGGCAGGCAAACTATAAGATCGCTGTGGCTCCGCTGCAAGCCACGCTCGTCCGCGCTCGCTGGGCGCCAACCACCTTGCTACGCTAACGGCTAAGGGTCGGTCAGCTTGGCTCACGCGTGTGCAGACGATGCAAGCACTGCTCGCTTGCCACGCTTGTTACCAGCGCATCGCAGGGCTGTGCGAGGCGAGCGCTCGGCCACAGGACCCGGCACCAGCACATAGACTTTGCTCAGCTGCTCCCGAAGCAGCAGCAGCTCCTTCGTGCAGTCCTCGTCGCAGCGATGGCGGCGCTGGCAGCAGCAGGGCTCCGAAGCGCAGCTACAGGCCAAGTGCGGCTGCCGGCACTGCAGCTGCTGCAGCTGCAGCTGACGGCAGTGATCCTGCACCAGCACGATGTCGTACTGCTCGCTGTCCCCTCCACCCACCGAAGCGGGATCACGCTGCACGCTGGCAGCAGCCCCTTCCGAGGCACGCTGCCCGCTCTCCGTCGGCCGACTGCGGCACTGCTGCTTCTTCCGGCGGCTCAGTGGCAGGCCACACAGAAGGCTGTCAGATCGCTGCTTCCTAGCGCCACGAGCGTCCGCTAGAGCAGGGCCAACGGCCTGCTTGGAAGCCGACCTCGTGGCTAGAGCACTTCCGGCAGGCTCATGCAGCGCCACACGCAGGGAGGCAGAGGCGCCGTCACTTTGGACGACGCGCGACCAGCTGGTGCGCTCCAGCCGATCGCCGGCGCACGACGTTAGATTGCCCATGAGCGCAGGCTAGTTAGATAAGTGACGAGCGCTACTGCTGCTGCTGCTGCTGCATGCACATGCAATCCGTGCCCTAGCTGCAAACGTCAGTCAGCCGGCTGGAAGAGTGAGAGCCGAGCACTGGCGAGCCAGCCGGCGACACAGCAGCTCGCGTGGCGCCGAGGTGCAGTCTGGGCTCGCCACTGACTACGGCGGCGGCCACCCTGCATCCGGCCAACCTTGGCGATCCTCTTGTATTGGTAGCACCTTTGCCAACGCCTTCACGCACCGAGGGCTCAGTCTCACGGCAGTCTCGCCAGGCCGAAAGGTGCCCAACAACGAGCCGACTGTAAGCAGAAACCGACCGGGCCTTCCTCCGACCTTGGATTGGCAATAAGTGTCATACTGTCCACAGTCACAGCCAGTGCGATCGCCCTCTCACAGCTGCAGCAGTTGCCTCCGTAGTCGCCCCTGGAGCCGCCGTCGTCTCAAGCAGCAGAGCTGCGGACGAGACAGGTCTGTCTTACAGCCAGCGCTGGGTCCCTCTGTCTGAGACCCGGTCGGTCGGACGGCAGCACGATGTGCAGGCAGCAAAAAGCGGGCCTCCAAAGCCAGTCGGCAAATAGGATTACAGACCGCTCGATTTGCTGCATTACGGGGAGGGGTAGCTGTTGGTGGTGGTGGCGGCAGGGCAAGACTCGCGAGCCGCCGAATCTGCACAGCGCGACAGGGTGGTAAGCGCTCTAATGGCGCCACCGTGTGAGGGCTGCGTGCTCGCCGCAGCGAGGCGCTTCGTCGCAGAGGAGCCCCGGGGAGAGAGAGAGAGAGAGAGAGAGAGAGAGAGAAGGCAACCAAGCTTGGCTGATCACGTGTATCCCGAGGCTGCCACCACCAGACCATTCGCACGAGGACGTGGAGACGACAGGAAGTGGTACCAGGGACGCTGCACGGAAGCTGGATGGAGAGCAGGAAGCAGCCAAGGGGAAGCAAGAAGATGGAGAGCAGGAAGCAGCCAATCGACTGCCCACTTGGCTGTCACTCGCCACCCAGGGGCACTGGGCTTTCAGCGGGCTTTGATGGGCAGAAATAATGCAACGTCATCATTGCTGATTACACACACGTGGCTGGAAAAAATGCAATGTCCCTATAACATGCGCTACGGCACTTGCGTAACTTGCAGACTAACATAAACTGTCTGCTCCACAGTGGCACGTGAGCAGCCTCACGCGATTGTTCGGGCGCTGCTTCTAATAGGCCTGGACTATATCGCTACCGTGTGCTTATTAGTGGTTCCTAAATTGTGATGAGTAGAAGCCGAATGTATCGAAGTCTTAGCAATGCATCTTACTTAGGCATTGGTAATGCTGATAAATAACAGGCTCGTGCCACCGGCTTGGGGGAATGGTTGCCATCAAGTTGCGCATTGAAGTAATGGAGCTAAACACTATCGTGCAGGCAGGGGACTTACTGAGCAATATTGATAGCTGACACATTCTGCTGTCGGCTTCACACGTGCATAAACTTGCATTGCTTCTGACTTGTTAACCGTACAGCTAGGCACCAGTTCAACTACCATGTGTCATTCAACTGCAAGGTCTGGCGCAGGTTACATATGGCACGTGGGAATGACTTCCAGTGCAGCTGCACGCATTCGCAAGACCGTGACCGATAACTTGGAAGAGACGAAATATCGTACGAGGGTGTGCCGGGGTCTTTCTGACTACCGAAGATGATAATAATAATAATATGAATATGTTGTTTGTATATCCTCCGAAGAGAACTTAATCTCTATCTGGGCATTTTACAACTCGCTGTATCGAATCAATAACCAAGGCTTTGCAACATGCACGGTATCAAGCATGCAAAAGGAAACAAGTGCCATGCTTAGGACAGCTTGCTAGAGCAAACATAAAGACACTCGTGACCACCGGTTAATAGGACCTCTGGCTAGTTAACATGCACTGAGGCATGCACTGGCATGTCTGCAGAACACACCGAAAAAACACGACAAAGGAAAAGCCAGCTGGAACAGAAGTGTCTTAAGCTGAGATTTTAAGGATGCAAAGTCGTCATGAGGGAATAAATCCTGGCCGTAAGTGAGTATCATACTTTCTGTGCATGAGGTTCGATAACCAAAAGATTTGAATTTATTGTCGACGGAGGGCGAGATAATAAGATGCTGAGGACCATGTGCTTCGGAAGGCACTGCTCACGAGCATGACTGTCGATGGCGGCAATCAAGGCAAATACGCCGGCCACTGGATGAGCAATGATGTCGGATGGGTAGGCTGGAGAAAGCGAGCAAGGTAAACTAGCTCAGGGGCGTAGATAATGAAAAGAAGCAAGCCTAAGGCCGAACCCTGAGATGCCTAAAACGATATGGGGTAGAGTGTCTCTGCTTGTTTTGCTTGATCTTTCGGCAGCTTTTGATACCATCGATCACAAAGTTCTTCTAGAGCGCCTCTCATCTCGCCTGGGCATCACTGGCACTACTCTGCAGTGGTTCAGGTCCTATCTCAGTGGGAGACTCCAGAGTATTGACGTGAAAGGACAAAGATCATCTGAAGTACCTCTGAAATATGGAGAACCTCAGGGCTCAGTGCTAGGTCCGGTTCTTTTCACGGTTTATACTCTGCCTCTTGCTGATGTGATTGCCAAGCACAATCTAGGCTTTCACTTCTATGCGGATGACACTCAGTTGTACCTTTGCTTTGATCCCTCCCAGCCTTCGAGCACCTCAAATTCTCTCAACTCACTAGCTGCATGCATTGATGACATCCGCACATGGATGGCAGCAAATTTTCTAAAACTTAGCGATGATAAAACTAACTTACTAGTTATGGGCAAACCCAGTGTGATCAAGAGATTGGAAAAGCTGACTCTCAAAATTGGCTCTGCCAGCATATCTCCTGTCGAATCAGCTCGGAATCTAGGTGTCATATTCCAAAGCGACCTCTCGTTAGACGACCATATCAGCTCCACAGTCAAATCCGCCTATTTTCAGCTTCATAACATTGCTAAAATTCGGGCTTGTTTAGATAAAGATACCACGTCCAAGTTAGATCATGCATTCGTGACATCCCGTCTCGACTTCTGCAACTCACTGCTTACTGGCCTCCCAGCATGTGCGATCAGGCGATTGCAGCTTGTGCAAAACTCTGCAGCTACGCTTGTCTGTCGTGAGCTTCACAGTTGCCACATTACTCCACTTCTCGCCGACCTGCACTGGCTACCAGTCAAGCAACGGATTGACTTCAAGGTTTTGTCGCTCACTTTTAGGTCCCTTCATTCTATGGCTCCAGCCTATCAGTCAGATATACTACCCCATCAGGCCAAGCATCGTACCACCCGCTTCTCGGAATCCAACAGTCTAGAAATACCTCATACAAACCTTAAATCCTTTGGAGACCGTGCATTTAGCTCGTATGCTCCCACAGCCTGGAACTCCCTCCCGAACTGCGTCAAAACATCCCCTGACCTGACCACATTTAAAAGGAACCTAAAAACACACCTATTTAGGACAGCATTTAGTGGGTCCCCGTGATTCGTCCTTGATGTGCTTATGCGTGCTGACACTGTGCATGCTGCCACTAACCACATTTGCATGCTGACCCTGTGCATGTCACCCCTAACCATATTATTCATCTCGTTTGTTTTTCAAGCATGATTTTACTTACCATTCAATTGCATTTCACTTTACAGCAAATGTAAAGCGCCTAGAGAGAGATTGAGTTCTCTGAGGGCGCTTTATCAAGTGAATTATTATTATTATTATTATTATATAACGGCTCCCAAGATGACCGACAGCCGCTTGAAGCTACACTCTGTGAGCTCTCACTGCGGTAGGACCCAACCCAGTTTAGCGCTGTGCCAGCGATACCTAAGCGTGAGGCGAGGCGCTCGAGAGATCAGATGGTCAATAAACAGTTTCAGATGCTGCTGATAGATCCAGATGCACCAGCAGAGAGGCTCTACCCTAATAAGCATAGTTTAGTAATCTTTAATCTAATTTAGTCTTTGTAAACCCAGGCAGAGATGTTTCCCCAGCATGGTTTGCTCTAAATTCCACTTGCAACTTGCTAGCAAGATATGATGAATGGATGCAATCGTTTAGTTGCTGAGCCACCACTCCTTCTAGAGCTTCGATAAGAATAGCAGAAAGGAGACTAGACAAAAGGTTACCTCAATTCTTCCAATCTAGGCTAGGCTTTTTAATGAGTGGGCTTAGAATTGCTGCTTTCAGATGGGAAAAGATTGTATCTGTAGCCAGGTAATATTTACAGCAAGCATTTGTTATAGCTGGCAGCAGCAGGCATGTGCACTTCATAAGAACAACTGTTGGGACAAGATCCAGAAGACTATAGATCTTTTCAGCCTGGCAGACAAGTTTAGCGACGAATTCGGTATAAACAGGCAAGAACAAGGTGAACGACGAGGTGAGAGAAGAAAGGCGGAGCTAAAGACCTAAAGGGACAGTAGTGAGGTGATAGATTCCCTAATCCACTATATCTTACCTGTGAAGAATTTAGAGAGACATGATATGCTCAGTCAAGTCTCGATCACTAAGGAGTAGGCTTGCTTGGGAGCGGTTAAAAAGTTGGTCGATAGTGAACATCAACATTCTGGAGAGGTGAGCCTGTGATCCTACTACTTCTCTATAAAATTTGGGCTCAGCCTTAGCCAAAATAGATTTATACGACCCACAGTAATCTTAAAATGCCAAAGTGAGCCATGAGTCCAACTTTACGGTGGCCTTCTCAAGTCTACGTTTCATGTTCCTTACTCTTGTTTCGTCAGCCGTAAAACAAAGAGCGACTTGGTGAGGACGAACCACTCGTCTAGCAATATGTGCATGCTTATCAGTTAAGCTGAATGGCGCTGAGTCGGAGCATTGTATCAAGGGGGGATGTGGGTGGAAGAGTCAAGTAGAAGGGTAGAGGGTGCAAGTCTTCTAATAATAGCATTAATGTCTAGAGACTATATAAGACTAAGTTTCTTAACACACGCTATTTTTTATGTCAAAAGAGAAACGTTTTCCGGGGAGAATTAAAATCCACACATATGATCAGACGTGCCAAAAGGGGTGAAGATAGGAATCAACAGGCATCAATCTCGAGAGAAAAATTTAATCAAGGGTGTGGCCTTTTTGTGTGTGTGTGTGTGTGTGTGTGTGTGTGTGTGTGTGTGTGTGTGTGTGTGTGTCTGTGTATGTGTGTGTGTCTGTGTGTGTGTGTCTGTGTGTGTGTGTGTGTGTTTGTGTGTTTGTGTGTGTCTGTGTCTGTGTCAGTGTCTGTGTCTGTGCGCGTGTGTGAGCACATTAGGGACTTGAAAGTGAGCACTGAGGCAGGAGGATGCAGACATACTGAAACTCACTGGATCAGATGAGTTATCAAAGTGGATATTAAAATTACATTGAATGAGATGAGGGCAACGTGAAGAGCGGCATGTTATTGACTCTCTGATTTTCAATCAGAGCCTGATATTCCATTGCTCGATCTCGTTGCTTTGAGGGAAGCGAATAGCTAACGTCATTAAAGTATAATGGTGGGTTGCATTCAGTGAGAGCTACATGTCGAAACTATGGTAATCAAGTCAGCATCTGATTCTGGGCAAGCAACTTGGGCTTTTCCGCATTGGGTGACTTGTAAGTTCGAGGCACACTGGCCGGCGCTGACGACATGCAGAAGCTGGGCAGAGGGAGTGCTGATAGCAATGGCAATGCTGCCACCCTTATAATGGACCTAGCTGGCTTCAGGACTTGAGCTTAACAAGCTTCCAGCAGCAACCAGCCGCAGTATAGCGAACTCTCGGACCACTGATCCCTAGAAGCACTGGACAGCAGGGACAATCAACCCTCTGGCCAATAGTCGGCAAGTAGAGCTGGAAATCTTTTGTTTGTTCCGTTGGGCCACTTCTGGATACAGAGATACACGGTTCTACCTTGGGCTGCCATGCTGCCGAAAGTCGCAGCAAGCATTAGCATTGAAGAAGAGGATGAAGGCCACAGAGTGGAAACTGCCTCGGCACCTCGGCACCAGTCCTCGGCCTTTGCTTAGTTTCGATTTTTCTCTTGCCTCTGGTGGTTTGCCGTGCCACTTACCCATTATTTCAGATGAGCCAGGCCTCGGAAAGCCACCATTGGCCGGGGTGGATCTTGTCTCTGCTCTCTGGACGGCAGCACCACTGTTTCCTGCAACAAGAAGGTGCTTTTGTGGAACATCGATAATAGGCCAGGTGCCAGATATTTTAGAGAAAGCTTTTGAGTTGTAAAAAGCAAAAAATGAACTACTATTCACTTTACATTGCCAGCTGCTCAGATTGCATGTGGATGACCCTTCCACCTATCGGCAGTATTCTAATTCAAGCAGGTTGCCTTCATCTTGCCTGTTTCAAAATGGTTTTTGCTAGATGACCACATCTGCTTAATAGTCAAGCCTGCATTCTTCCACCTAACTAGCATTGCGATCAATCGGACGAGCTTAGATAAGGGAAACATAGCTGAGTTTTAGTCCATGCATTCTTGACATATCATCTAGACTTCATAATTGCTTTGCAGGTCTTCGAGCCTGCGCAATACGATGCTTACAGATAGTGAAAAACTCATAAAGTGCACTCACAATAGGCAAATGCACAGGCACTCACAATCATGTGCAAGCGAGCGAACGAACCAATGACTGCATGGAAGTGGGCGTTCGTGTGCATGGCATGCATGCACACTCACATTCGTGAAGCAACGGTGCCTATGCCTACAAGCAACAGGTAGTTTACCTGCAAGCTGCAGGCATGCGGTGGCAGAAGCACCAGAGCACACATTAGCACTAAGCGCAGTGCCTTCAAATTCCTGCTAAGTCGCAGCCAGCATGTTTACATTAACACAAATAATCATGTCACCCTTTGCGCAATATTGATTCTACCAAGTTTGCCGAGGTCTAGACCGAAACCTGATGCCCCCAGCCGAAAATCAAAGCACCTTTCAGCACACTTCGGCCACTGCACGGTGCTGCCAGCCCTGCGTCCCTGCACGCGTGCTGTGTGTGCAGCCCTATGAATCACGTGCAATGGATCGAGAAGGCCGCGGCCCCAGAGGCTTCCTGTCCTCGCTCCCCAGGTTCCTCCTTCCCCTCCCACCATGAGGAGATCGGCAGCGTCAGCATGAGCATGAGCAGATCGCATCTCGCTGTAAGATAGGGCCACATGCAGGGGTACAGACAGGGAGCGATCGGATAGTGACAGGTGATCTGAGCATGGCCGGCAGCGCAGCAGAATGGCTCTGCTGCTTGATCCCAGCCACCTGGCCAGCTTCAGCCACCTGTGGAAGCCCAGCCCGCAGGTGGCAGAAGCCCGGGCTCAGCCGGGGACTCGCTGAGCCCAGCTGAGAAACAGCCAATGCCGGCAGCCGGTCTGGCAGATCAGATCAGGAAGATGCTCGAGCTGATCGGAGCTGCTGGGCATTGGATCACGATATGAAATGCCGCCTACTGCTGGCTACTTACTACAGGAGGGCGCAGCATCAGCCACGGAGCTTGATTGCCTGCCTGTAGTGCACTACCGGTAGACCCCAGGGGCGGGGCCGTCGAATCACGGGTGTGGGGGGCCAGCTGGCCGCCAGGCAAGGCCACCACCTTCAGCACAGGGAAAACAAATGCTGCTAACACCAGCACCTCTGCCAAGCCGAAAGCTCGGCTGCTCGGACGTGCTGACCCCTGCCGCAGGCTGAGAACTGCACAGCGCCTTGTTGAAGAGCACGAGTACAGCACGAAAGCTGCTTCTGGTCGATCAGCTGACACCGAGCAAAGTTCTTACTCTCTGACCCTTAAGGCCAGCCACAGATCCAGACCTTCATACCTGCCTGAACTGCAGCACCATTTTCAGCCTCGACGTACCCTCGGGGCTTATATGGACAGTGAATTAATTAGCTGTTCCATTATCTGCTATAAGACCGTCGGTGGCAGAAGCTTTTACTCTGCAAGTTCTCGACTACAAAACTCACACGAAGATTACTATGCAACGAGATCTCGTCTCCCACTGCCGACAGTGGTAATCCTTTCCAGTCGTCCTGGGCCTTTCCCTCCATGCAACTCTGCCTTTTGGACATCACTCGCTATTTGGTTTTTGCTTAGGGAAGAACTCACTTCCATGCTACTCGCTTCCTCGACTGCCGTCTTGACTAAACAATGCTCACTGTAACAGCTCACTGTATCTTTGCTGCATGAGAGGAAGTCTGCTGGCTACCGTATTAGCACCGAAAGCTGCTGCTCAGGCTTTACGTGCGTAACGACCAATGAGCCGTTTCGGCTTTGTGGAGCTACAGAAGGAAGCAGGAAATGCGTCGCAGCCCAAGTGGCCCTAGCTACAGAAAAAGGCGAGTCCTCCCCTTCATTCCCTAGACCCGACTCTTAGAGGCAGGCAATGCTGTTTGCCAAAAGACAAGCCCCCCCCCCACAGACTTTCAGTGACCGCCATTCTTGGGTCTGGAACCGAGTCTGGCCCAATCCTTGGCTTGCTTCAGGCTACGACATGGCCAAGTGGCACTTTCACAGAACGATGCATCTGGCAGCCTTGCTGCTGCTAGCACTGCAATAGCACAGCAATCTGCTTGTTCAGCCAGCACAGAAACTTGCCGACATGCGGTGTCGGCGACATGCTCAAGGAGCTCACATGCGAGCTCAAACAAGAAGTTCAGGGTGTTCTCAGATCTCCCAACATTTAACACGTGGCACAGCATAAGACCGCGAGAAAGATATGGAAGGATCGGTCGTGTGGGGCATTCCGACGACTACCAGCTTTATAGATTGCTGGATCTCTTCACACCAGCGGGCATTGGTTATAAAGCCAGGCTCCTGTTTTGTTAACATGAGGCGAAAGATAAAGGCGAGAGTTGACTGATTTGACTTAACAACCTTATTTTCATATAGCTGAAGAACAACCTTGGTGGCTAGATAATCATCTCCCCTGGCAGTTGGCAGCAAGAGATCGCCTGCCTCGGGCAAACCCACTACCTGGGTGGTGACGAGTGGGCCTTTCCTTACTGCTAGGCTAGAGGTTAAGGGTATAGGCCAACGTTCTTAAACTAAGCAATGATATCTGTTGCAGGATAACCAAGCAAACGAGCATTCAAGTAATTCTGGAGGGGCACAACGAAACACTCGACTACGATGACTTGCTGAATGCCGACCAAGCGATCTTCTTACCAGTAGGGCAAAAAAAACGACACTCTGGCCGGCCACAGGATAGCCAGGTCAGCAGCTAGACAGTCATTCCCCCTCCCCTGTGAGAGTGCAGGATAGAGACCTCAATCTTGGATAGTGGGATTGCACCTACACGGTGCAAGGACTGCGACCCGGGCATTTTCAGGCATCACTGAGGCCACAGGCCAAAGGGCAGCAGCACAGTACCCCCTCCCTCTCCCCTGTCGCTCGGGTGGGAGTACGGTAGTAAGTATAGTAAGTAGCGAGCAGCACAGACGGCCATGACTGGTAGGAAGCAGTGGGTCTAAAGCAACTTACTCACGATGCCTGTCAGAGACACAGATCTGTTGACTAGCATTCAGTCCTCCCCTCATTAGCTGTCACAGCAGCTATTGGGCTATTCCTTGACCCTGGCTAAAATTATCCGGCAAGGCACTCGAAGCTACAAAGCACGAAGGTCGCTCTATCAAGCACCCTACTGCTGAGCCCACCCTCCACCCCCCTCCGCATGGCTTGCTAGGCTTGCCACTGCATCTTCACCGCCGGCACACTGTCATAGCACTTCCGCTGCTCTTGCTACGCAGGTAGAGGCTGCTACTGCTGCTGCTGCTATTGCTGCTTCGGGGGTGTGTGCACGGCGGCTCAGGAAGCACTGCGCACAGGGAGCGCTGGCAGCATGCTTGGATGGGATTTTATGCAAGCGCACGACTGACCGACCGATGGCTTTGTTCTGTCGCATTTCGAAGAGACGTCAAACAAAAGCTGAGGACGCACTGCGTGTGTGTGCGTGTGTGTGTGTGTGTGTGTGTGTGTGTGTGTGTGTGTGTGTGTGTGTGTGTGTGTGTGTGTGTGTGTGTGCCGAGCCACGGCCACAGCCCTACAAAAACTAGTTCAGGCGTCTTGCACTCCAGCAGCATCATGAGGACACCGCCACTGACTGGTGCCTAGCAACGGCTTCTCTACGCAAGCGAAAGGACTCAACTCTATTCAGGCGCTTCACATATGCCACGGGGCTCAAGCCCTCTAGACCTCGGGCAGACCTTGGTCGGAGGGGCAAGCACCTTGAGCACTGGGCCAAGTTATCGTTATCCCTTCGCCTATTCACTAATCATTCGAAGAAAAGCACAGGAGAGAAATACCGGCTATTTCTGTAGAAATAACTTTGCAACCAGAACAGTGGCTTTCACAACCACCCTGTCAAGAATATGGCCTCGGCATCTGCTGTCGAAATACGCCACCAGGATTTTCAGCGGCTCCGAATTCACTGCCTATCTGCACTTGGCATCTCATGCCACGGTACTCTCATCATAATCTGTTCTAATTAAACAGAACCCACTCTTAAGAGTGTAAATATGTACACAGGGCCTATTCTCGGCCAAGTCACACTTTCCTTGGTTGCCAGGCCGATGTTCATGCAAAGAATATTAGTGATAATAAAAGCAATAACGACATGGGTGGTGGGCTAAAGGCAGAAAGGAACAGGACACACTATCCAGCACATTTTTCTGTGAAAAAAGTTCTATGGTCGTGAGTTATGGTCAAGGTCGAACTCAGCTCAGTTGTATCCTCAGATTCATCACGGTTACCAATGAGCCAGCTCAAAGTTTGACCTAAGTTGACATCGTCTCTTTGTCCACTGCTTAGCTGTTCCACTGCTTTAGTGTGACATAACTATATATATATATATATATATATATAATATTTGTATATCACCTTAAGAGAACTTAATAGCTATCGGGGCTTCAGCTATGCCACTAGGCTAGACCTTACGACCTTAGCCATCAAATGCATTCACTTTTACCTTGCTCGGTAAAGGCAGGCAAGTTAACCACTGAGCTTGGCACCATAGCCCTTCACAAGTGTAGCACGAGCATTAAGCAGTCAGCACAGCATATTTCTACTTAAAAGGAATGATATAACAAACCAGCATGCACTCAAGCCTATTTCCTGAAACACAGTGGTGTGCTCTCTCTCTCTCTCTCTCTCTCTCTCTCTCTCTCTCTCTCTCTCTCTCTCTCTCTCTCTCTCTCTCTCTCTCTCTCTCTCTCTCTCTCTCTCTCTCCCTCCCCCTCTCTCTCCCTAATAATTCTTTCACTCGTCATGAATGCAGAGATGTAGGTGCACCTCATACCACTCACGTACAGGAGTGAGTTTGCTATGCCCCCCAGGCAGCCTGCTCCTAAGCCTTAAAGGCTGATCTGCTAATCACAGCTTAGCTAGGCGGCCGGCAGACAAATTCTCAGTCTAGTGAAAGTGTCAGGAGCCTAATCAATCGACAATAGCAGGCAGAACTTGCACAGCAGCCGAGAACTGGCATAAGCTGCTCTTATGCTCAGGCCATTCAGCCCAGCCCAGCCACTCTAGTTTTTACAGAGTTCAAACAAACGACGACAAGGCTCCACTATCCTCAAGCAGAACCAGTCAAGAATACCCAAAAGTCATTTGAGGAAAATGACTGACCCCTTTATCTCGGTGCACCGCCCATGCCCCGGTGCATCAACCAGGGATGCTTGAGCCGTGACTGAGCAGGTATCACTCTGGCATCCGGTGATCAAAGGCAGTGCTGACTCAGCTGCAGCAGCAGCAGTAAATAACGGTGGTCAATCCACCAACTATACATAGTTGCATCATGGCTCGGAAGACATTGTGGCACCTAAAAGTGTGTTCGACAACTTGGGCTGACTCGAAGCAACAGGAAGTCAGCACGACCGGCTATGGCCGGCAGGAAATTCCGAAGCAGCTACGTCGTGCCTGCTGTGACCACGTGCTTGCTTCTTCCCACCCGCTCAGTTTACCTCCCCATACCGTCCGTTCCGTTCTGCGTTGGAGTGAAGAGAGAGATAGAGATAGGCCCGTCTAGAACCCAAGACAACCTGTTCAACCGCTTCTTGTCTGCAAAGAGCCGGCAGGGTCTGTTAGTATGGCCTGCAATCAATCCCAGCAGGGGGCGGCTTCCTGGTGCTGCTAGACGGTCTGCTAGGACATTGATAGGACATCATTCGACTGGACTCGGTGAGGGGGACACAAGAGGGGTTGTGAGCATTCCTGTGAATTTCAGCATTTCGGTCGCTGTCCAGCAGCTGTGATCTCTACCACTGCAAGCATAGGATCAAATGCACTGATGAATATTGCTTGTTCCAATTAGGCACTGAGGCTAAAAGCAGCAGTAGCAAAAGGTCAAAGTAACATTAACACGGACACAAAATGTGTACAGCACCATAAGAGAAATCTATCTCTGCCCATGTGCTTTGCTTTTCAACTGGTTGGCGATAACACGCACAACTTCAGACTGCACGAGCACGTAAAGGTCAATTCATACGACCGAGCAAATGATGTGCTGAGCAAGTGAGCAGGCTTTTAGCTTTGTTTCTAATTCCTAGTCAGGGGGAGGTGGTGATGCGATGCCAGTTGGTAACGATTTCCATGCGTCCGGATCGTAGGATCGAAAGTGCTAGGAAAGTGCAAGTTGGTCTCAAAAAGAATTTGAGGTCATGCATGGTTAGAGCTCAAGCTGACCCAACCGAGATGACACGATTGGCCAGATAGAAAACATGCCACCTGGCCAGCAGCAGACGACATTGTTAGTCAGCCCTACAGCTCACTAGTATGAATAAGATCCCAGCCGAACCACGGCGACCGGTGCTTGACGCTACAAAAACAAAGCCTGAACACCGGAGCAAGCAAAGCAGCTCCTCGGAAGGGTGAACGGCTGTGGCACGCATCGAGTGCCACACAGCCAGCAACGTGCTTTACAGCAACCAGACACGGAAGACGGCAGCGCCGCACAGGCACTGGTCTGATTCAGCACGGGTCATGCGAAAGCAAAGGAAATCGCTGGCAGAAAAACTACCGCGAGGCACCTGCACCCACGGGGCAAACGACGGCAGAAGCACACTGTTCGGAGCGGCTACGGGCTCGGATTTTGAGAGCTGGAGCAACTAACGACAGGCCACTACCAACCAAACTCGGAGAAACCACCGAGCTCGTGAGCAAGCAGGAGTTCGGCAGCTGAAGTGGAGAGCTGCTGCCGAAAGAAAGGCACAAGCCAATCTCTTGTCGGCACTTCCTACCACGAAGCACATATTCAAGCTGTGGGTCAGGCATTTTGGTGAGGTCAAAAACCTGAAAGGATGAGCCGTCCACTAATGTGTTTCCTGTACAGCTCAGTTCTCAAATGACGATTGGCTGCAGCTATGCCTGCCTGCCCGAGTTGGCTCGAATGAGTCACCGATCAACACTAACAGTCCGAGGCAACAGTCCAAGGCAAGAAAAGAAGCCGAGGCAGAAAGGTAGAGGGAAAGCTGCATATGCAACTCCACGTACAGCCAGCAAAATAAGGATAAAAACGGTTTCAAAAATAATTTTGCCTCTCTCTGCAATTTTGTCGAGACGGATATGATAAGATGCTGCCCTCGCAGTGGACCGCCGTGGACCTTTCTTGTCAGCAGCAGTGCTAATCGAGAGTATGCACTATAAAGTCAACTGCTTCTCGAAGGTGGTAGTTCAGGAGGAAAAGAAGATTCGGTTGTGTGTCGATCTAAACCATTTGTAATGATATGCTCTTGGGTCCCAATAGAAATACTAAGTAAGACATCAGGTCATCTCACTTTCTTTTTAAAGCCTTACCACCAGGCACTATTGCACCGGCAAGTAGACAGCGGCAGCTTAATACGGCTCGTGACATGCGCTGTACAGGCTCTGAACAACGTTCTTCGAGCTACTTTATCGGTCACTACCTAGGAAATTACGCAAGGCGACAAGGTTTACTAATGCATTTGAGACTTTTGAATGCTTAGCATGTAGCACTGCTCTAGATAAAGTGTCCTGCTAAGCATTTAGCAAGGATATCTCGCAGGCTGTCTGCTCCATTGGGCCACATTCTTAGTAAATGTACAAAGCCATAAGAAACGTACTCTTCGTGCTTCGTTGAACAACTTCGGGGGAGAAGCACTCAAATTTCAGCAGCCTTCAGCATGCATGTCACGACATTCGGTGGCCGGATACCGTTTACACAAGCACACTAACAAGTAAAGAGCTGCAGTCGACAGTTCAAGCAGGCTACAGCTGTAAAAAGTACATTATTGAAGAGTTGCAAGCAAACAGCAGTTGGAATGAGCATGCGAACTCCGACCTCCGAAGCCTAACTCATCGCATCCCCTTAACGCCGGCATTGATGCAAAGCTTAGTGACACAGGACAGGGATCCAGACATGTAGAAACTCGAATGTAATGTGGTATAAAGTGAGGATAAATCTGGGTTACTTCCAGGACTTGGTATCGGAGTGCCAGCAGATTCAACTATTGTTACTCCAACACAGGTGCGGAGATCAGAGCGCAATAAAAAGCATCTTGCAATAATTAGCAGGAGAGTCTTTCAACAACAAAAAATGGAAAAAAGGATCAGTCACGTCCTCGGATGACGTGAGAAGGCCAGTCACCGTAGAAGCACCTCACCCTAGCTCATGACCATTGATGGGCAGGGAGCTCGAGATTTATGTCGGAATGGGCAGGCTTCTACTTTCTCTTTCATCCGGCGGTTAGCCACACCGATTCCTGCAGGCGATCCCTGAAGGGGGTAGCACTCGCATCGCATACAGCAAAAGATACACAATGTACGTGGCAAGCAGGCTACGATGCTTTTACAAGGCATTTATTGGTAGCACAAGAGAGATTTAAGATCTGCCACTCTGTGCTGGTATGCAGCTGGTCTAGCCAACTGCAGCGGCTCTAAAAACCGTCAGGCACGACAGCATGGACTCCTGCATGGACAGCATGGCCGGCGAGACTGTCCTCAAGAGAGGCAGCACTAACCAGCGCCAGGGCCAGACCCAGGGCATTACCTGCCCCGAAGCTTAATGGCTGCCGTGTCATACCACTCGGCCGAGGCTAGGGCATCGTCGACCGAGCATATGCAGGCAGAGGAGGGAGGTCTGCAAGGAGGCCTGTGAGGAGGCCTTCGGGAGCAACAAGAAGACGTACACACTGTGCGGCTTTGCGAGGCAGCCGGCTATATCTCACGTCTCACCAACAGCAGCGATTCGAAGGAGGAAAGAAATGCAGGCACCTTGACCTTTGAAGCACCTAGCCAGCCTAATGAGCCACAGGCACATGGTGCGCCATCCATGTGGCGCCAGCAGCGGCGGAAATGACTCATGCCATTCATTATCATTTCGCTCTACCTTTTGAAAGTTGACTCGGTCATACGGCCACGGCTGATGAGCACCTGAGAAGCTGAAGCTGCAGGAGCATGTGTAGGTAGACAATGGGGCTGACACGGAGAAGGGAGACACTGTAGTTCGGCAGAAAGTATGAGGGCGCACGGCAGACAGAGAGCTAAGTGCACTTCTTCCCAGCTTCCTTGATCGACCTCCACAGATCCTGGCAAGCACTGTCCAGCAGAGGGTTTAACTGCTCTAACTGCTAATCGAATACATAATTATACAAATAAGACGTTTGCATAAGACCACAATAGATCTAAATCTCTTTCTGGGCACTTTACACGTGTGCTAGAAAGGAAGGCCGGTGTTAATATCCACAATTTCAGCATGCATGAGCACATGAAGTATACGATTCGCACGAACCCAGTCAATGCTGTGAAGAACAGCTGTGGGTTTTCAGCTTCTTTTTAAACGGTCGAGTCAGGGGATGTCGCGACGTCAGTTGGGGGGAGTGAATTCAGCCTTTGCAAGCATACAAACTGAAGGAACCGTTTCCAAAGGACTTAAGGCTGGCTAGAGGCACAGCAAATCGAACTGAAGCAACAGTCTCCTAAGGATTTAAGGCTGGCTAGAGGCGCAGCAAAACGAATTGAGTCGGAAAAGCGTGGCACGATACAATGCCTGATTGGGAAGTACTGTGGATAGCTAGGTCCGGAGCAAGAGAACGAAGGAACCCAAAAGTGAGAGACAGAACCTCGATGCCGATACTCGGCTTGATGGGGAGCCACAGCACAGAGTCGGTGATGAGTCGTGCGATACGGCAGTAGCAGTGTTCACTACAGGCAAGCTGCAGGGTTGTGTACAGGCAGCAAGACCTGCAACTGAAGTAAAATTCAGCTGATTAAACAGCATCGGGTTATATAGAAGCGAAAGAGCATTACTGGTTACACCATCACCATTTGCTGTGGGCACTAAAGGATTGCGTGCTGACAGAGCTCGAAAATACAAATTCGGTAGGTAGTGAGTTACAGAAGTCTAGACTGGATGTCACAAATACATTGCTCGACCAGATAAGCGTGGCTCTAGTATCCTTAATCAAAGCAAGCCTGCAAGTTGGTAAGGAGAGCAGCTGCTTGCTCTTTGCAAATCTAGGTGGTCATTGCAGTACATAATCATCCCGTTCATTGCATAAGCTATCGTGGCTCATTGAGCTGTAAAAGACAATTTACAAATCCTCCTAATTTGGTTTAGACGCGAATCCAGTAAGTACTGTTGGGTAGCAGGAGCAAGGGCTGCACAGCACAGCCACTTGCTAACAAAAAAAAAACGTCGACTGACCTTCGACCGAATCGACTGCTGAATTCGGTGAATGCAAGCTATCGAAGCACTAGAAGATCTAGCAAGAAAGGCTGCCCGTCTCCCAGAGCTCAGACCACGACATCTGACATCGGATATGCAAGCCGAAATGCTCCATGAATCAAATGGTGACAAGAGTGATTTGTCTTTAACTGACGACAAGCAGTTAGGCATTGACGTCGGTGGGCCGATTGGTCTGGACAGATATTAATGGCCGCTTAGCCGGAACAGAGCAGTTGCCGAGGCACTCATAGAGCGCTGGCACGATCGCAGCTCAGTCACATGAGTGGACAGCAGGAGTCGGCAGACCAGTAGGTCGACACTTGATTGTGACGATAAAACTGCACTTTTCAGTTCAACCCAGAGCCATCGATCTGCCTGATGCAGTCCACATGATTCCCAGAGCTTCATGTCTACCAGGCTCTCGGGTGGCATATCAACAGTTGTGCGAAAGCCGTTCCTGCCCTGCTGAAGCACGGACCACGTGACGATCGATTCATCCTTCCGGACTCATGTGCGCCTACACTGACTACAAGACTTCAGGGTTATCGGGATGCTGCCGATCAGATGACACGGAAGCCTGAGTTCCGGTCAATGGGATCACTCGGCAATCTTCACTACAGATACACATAGAAATATGCTTCTTGCGTCAGTCAGAACAGAGCCTTCACAATTTATGCTTCATAATTTGGTTCCCAGTGTGTGGCAAAGAAGCACGGCATTTGCTTGAACATAATAATGCAGCGGCTGCTGAGCAGCCGGCGCTGTTTGTGTGAGGGCACACGCATGTGTGTGTGTGTGTGTGTGTGTGTGTGTGTGTGTGTGTGTGTGTGTGTGTGTGTGCATGCACGTGTGTGGCTCTACGAAGCACACCAATAAATCAGCTACGTCGGAATGTTGCCTAGAGCTGCCTAAAACAGGACAGATCACCAAGCAAAAGCACGGGACGACTGGCCGATAGAATATGGGCCCGACGAGTCGGCACAAGCAGCTCAGCCAGCCTTTTTTTTTTTTGTTTTTTTGTTTTTTTGTTTTTTCTTTTTTCGAGGCTCAGTTCTTCAGGGCGGCTGTTACCATGCCAGCGGTCGTTGTCAAACAATCCTAATCCTTCAGGGCCTCGGGATATTACTATGACTTGATTATTATTTGACTATTACTATTACTTGACATCGCCAAAAATAGCGATTCGACCCGAGCACTGAGCGAACAAGAAACGATCATCCTAAGCAGACTGGTGGCTTGTCGAGGAGGAATGGCAGCCTGCAACACATCGACTGGCCAGGCACTCAGCCAGCTGCTACTAGCTCCACCCCGGCAGCTGCAATTCTCCTGCTGCCATCGTTATACAATATGGAGGCCACCTCTCGGCAAGCAGCTCACCCGAGTGCACGACACGGATGGGAGCTGCCATGTAAGAGCTGCCGTGGCAGCAGCCAATGCAGCAACGAATCAAGGAATGCTGATCACAGCGTTCGCAAGTTCGATCCGTGTGAGCAGCAGCATCCCACGCCCAGACAGTTTGAGCTAGGCCACAGACACCCACCCAGCCGGTCCAATATCTAGCGTGGAGAGGCAGCAGTGAAACGACCGAAATCGACACAATGAGCATGAAAAGAAGGGTCGAAAACCAATTAAAGGAGGGTCGAAAACCAATAAGTAAGCAAGCAGTGGGCCCAAAAAAATTTCCCTTTGCCCCAAGACTACTCGTGAAATGTTGATTTCGGAGGACATGATTCAGCAAGCCCACGAATTGATGGGGTGGTGTCAATTCCTGTTGATTTTAGGCAAAGTCTGGGGCTATCTGGAGCTGTCGCTGGTGGCTCCTAGAAGTGCTGCTGCCAACACCTGCTTATCTTCAGGCCAGGGACACGATCAACCTGAGCTTCTGATTGGCTAGGTTATATAGCCTATAGGGTGCTGCTGCCTTGGCTCTGGACCGACCTCGACTTTTCTCCTTCCTCTTTCACCCCCCTCTCTCCCTCCCTCTCTCCCTCCCTCCCTCTCTCTCTCTCTCTCTCTCTCTCTCTCTCTCTCTCTCTCTCTCTCTCTCTCTCTCTCTCTCTCCCCCTCTCTCTCCCCCTCTCTCTCCCCCTCTCTCTCCCCCCCCTCTCTCCCCCTCTCTCTCCCCTCTCTCTCCCTCTCTCCTCTCTCCCTCTCTCTCCTCTCTCCCTCTCCCTCTCCCTCTCTCCCTCTCCTCTCCCTCTCCCTCTCCCTCTCCCTCTCTCTCTCTCTCTCTCTCTCTCTCTCTCTCTCTCTCTCTCCCTCTCAACTCCCTCCACCAGGACAGCTATCAAATTAGTCGAAGGTAAAATGTACAATGCCAACCTGCATCACGGCTAGCCTATCAGCTCAGAGGAGTAGGCGATTAGACTTCCAGCTGATAATAGCTACCCAGTGGGGGGGTCCGGACCTATTTAGGCCGGCATCCGGTCAGTCGGCATAGTGCTCCCAGGCAGGCTCCTGGCAGGCAGTGCGACCAACATCGGCCGACACGTCCGGTCTGATGGACCCGGAGGCTGGAGGAATTTCTGGCTGGTGCAACTGCGGGACAAGCTGATTCAAAGTGGTGCCGAGAAGCAGCCTAAACTTACTGGAGGGGCACAAACCATCTGTGTCACTGACACCGTTGGGCAGGTGGTGCCATGCAGTACCGGGTTCGACCGCACTCTTGATAAACTCATTGGGAGCATACTTTGCGTTTTCCGCTGTAAAACACGAAGTATGTGACAAGTCGGTATGATTGCTCACAAAACGACTCCCTCGCTAGAAACGTCTCAGAGAACTTTCGTCACTAGCGGGTACTAAGTGTCATCGCCATCCCGTGGTTCCGCCCCGGCCGACGTTCAGCCCGAACCCCCTTGCCGGCACGTGACATGTTCTTTGCCGCGACATTCGCTTTCTACCTGTGCATCGGCCTGTACGCACACTATCCACTCTGTTCTCTCTTATCACCACGTGCTCCGTAGCAGCACGCACGACGGCCACTACAACAGTATGTACGCTCATTTGCTTGAATTGCTTGCGTACGATACAATACAGCCGTCGTCGTCAACACCACAACCCACTTTTCGGGGGTTTCGTTCTTCGTCGCGCCGCCATCACGTGCGCCCACACTAAGCACACTAAGCCTTACACTAAGCACGTATGCTGGTGACACCGTGAACGTTTCATTGTCAGCTCCGTCGATAAGCTGCAAGAGTCTGTGCAGAATCTGTGCATCCAAACTTCGCAGAAGACGTGCACAGCCAGGCAAGCTGTGCAAGTAGCTTACCTCAGCTATTGGGCCAACGGCCTTCTACAAGAAGTTGTCACTTCTCGTGCACTTGTTTACTAGGTTATAGCCACCGTCTGTGATCTGTCCAGTAGGCATATTAGCTAGCTATCTTCCTGTACCATCAAGCACCCCAAGGACCAACGTGGATCAGGGCACCAAGCCTAATGAGGCTTCTGAGTGCCGATGCAAGCTGCAAAATTCCTCATTTTGATGAAGCTTATCGCCACAGCCAACCATTCGGGCGCCCCACGGCAGATAACCAGAGCCCTGGCAAGCATCTGTGCCGCCTGACCTCAATCGACCTTGTACAGAGCAGCTACCATGGGCAAACCAGAGCGACAGCAAGAGAGAGAGAGAGAGAGAGAGAGAGAGAGAGAGAGAGAGAGAGAGAGAGAGAGAGAGAGAGAGAGAGAGAGAGAGAGAGAGAGAGAGAGAGAGAGAGAGAGAGAGAGAGAGAGAGAGAGAGAGAGAGAGAGAGACAGAGACAGAGACAGAGAGAGAGAGACAGAGACAGACAGACAGACAGAGAGAGAGAGAGAGAGAGAGAGAGAGAGAGAGAGAGAGAGAGAGAGAGAGAGAGAGAGAGAGAGAGAGAGAGAGAGAGACAGACAGACAGACAGACAGACAGACAGACAGACAGACAGACAGACAGACAGACAGAGACAGAGAGACAGACAGACAGACAGACAGACAGAGACAGACAGAGACAGACAGACCTCGACGAACGGATAATAAGAAATTTAAAACCAACTCAACGGTTCCAAAATTGTCGAAAAATGCTGAACTAGCAGCAGCTACAGAAAGCAACTGGTGGGCTAGTCCTACACCAAGCAAGCAGCTATCTCAAAAATGTTACCACCCTACCTGGATAGTATCGCAGGGTGACTTGTACCAGCTACTTTCTGCTCATGACTTTGCTGGAGTCACTGATGTGACGGCGGTACTTAAACTGCCATTGGATAAATTGGTCTCGGCATTCGTACACCTGCTGCCTCGGCAGCTGCCCAGAGCAAAGAGGTTGGTCTTCAAGAGTAGG
Source organism: Cristatella mucedo (assembly GCA_009760855.2). Classification (NCBI taxonomy): domain Eukaryota; kingdom Metazoa; phylum Bryozoa; class Phylactolaemata; family Cristatellidae; genus Cristatella; species Cristatella mucedo. The sequence goes on from WPIO01000024.1 coordinate 1,641,999, forward strand.
AAGTCACTTGGCTCCTCAGTGGCAGTGCCACACGAACCACAGGGTCCTGGAGGGAAGGCAGCGGCCTTGCAAGCCTTCATGGCTAGCTTGAAGACTACCTTTTTTGGGGTTGCCTACAGAGTCTATTGCTTGCCTTAACATGCATCTATTTATCACTGCATTGAGAGGGTCTGGTGAATTTACCTTTGAGTGCTTATCCGTGCTGACACTGTGTATGCTGCCACTAACTATATTTGCATGCTTTCCCTGTGCATGTCACCTCTAACCACGTTATGCTTGTTCTCATTGAGCATGCTACCACTAACCATCCAATCGTGCTTCCTTTGCAGCAAATGTAAAGTGCCTAGAACAAGATTGAGTTCTCCGAGGGCACTGTATCAAATGTGCTATTATTATTATTACTATTATTACTACTACAAGGCAAGCCTTACCACAGAGCCAAGTGAGACTTTCTGCAGCTCGGCTCGCTCGAAATCGAAGAGTACCCAGCGAGCAGCTTCAGTCCGGCTTGCATTTGGCCTCTACGAATGACCCTATCGGAACTACTCTGAAATCCGCAGCAGTGGTGACCAACGAGCACAGAGATGGCGAGTGATGACTCCACGCGGCAGCAGCCGCATGCACGCCTGCATCCCTATGGACTCGCCTTCACCAGTCCAGGCAGCCAGGCTCACCATGCAAGGCTCACACACGCACGCACACACGCACGCACACACACACACACACACACGGAGGCTGTAGGCCCCTGGAGTGGGCCTCCACCGGAACTGACAAAAACCAACCACGGCCCAACCCCCAACCGGGGAGTGTCAGAACCACCAGCGAGCGACTAATGATACTGTCGAAACTGCCTACTACAACCCAGCGCTAGAGCGAAGCACAAGTACAGACAGATCTCAGCAGCTAGCTGTGGTCGGTAGCCGATGGAAGAAGTCATCTGCATGCCGCCTCGGCACACAAGCCAATTAGCCTGCACAGCAGGCTAGCTTGCCAGCCGAATCCACAGCAAGCCGAAAGCATTCGTCTTCCTTGCTAACCGACTGAGGCTGCGGTGGAAAGTTCGAACCGAGTCAAATATAGCATGCTGCCAGCAAGGGCAGTGCAGAGAGGGTGCCTTGTCTAAAATCGGGTAGTCTGGCCTGAGGGGGCGTTGGGGGGAGTGAGCCAGAGCACAACCAACTACTAATTTGCAAAATTGCCGTGGCTTGGCAGGTAAGTAGCAGAAGGAATGTCACTAGGTGCAGAAATTTCGGCCGAGCCAAAATCAAGGGACCACCAAGTCACACCTACGTGCAGAACGACTATGAATAGCTGCCGGCCCCATCGGCACGACCGACTTCACACACACACACACACACACCCCTGCCCCATTACTGTGATGCCTCCAAAGGTGACCGATTTGCTAACACACAAGTAGCAGCAGCTGCTGCTGCTGCCCCACATCATCCACTGGACGTCCTGGCTCCACACTCTTCCTGCTCATCGGTAGCCATCTCGATTGCTTTCACAGACCAGCTGCAGAAGCCTGCACACTCACTTCCTGCTGACTGGAAACCATGTAAGTGGGCTTCGGTCATCAGTATGCTCCACGGGCACAAGCGGCTCATGCAAAGCACGGTCGAGGCTTCTTTCTCGACACTTCCACAACCAACTATAGCCAAATGACACCTTTCTAACACAGCTACTGGCGAGAACAGAAGCCACATAGCAGCAGCCTAACAAGCTGCTGCTATAGCTCTGGCTGCAGTACACGTCCAGCCGAAGATCCGTGTGCAGACAGCAAGACAAGCAGAAGCAGCAGCCACCTCCCCATCCCTTCCCATGCACTACCAGCGACAAGGTCTAAAAGCTGACCTTAAAGAAAGCAACTATTGAAGCCCTCCTCCGCCTCTCTCACTCACTCACTTTCTCACTCACTCACTCACTCACTCTCTTCTCTCTTTGCCTTTCTCACTCACTCACTCTCTCTTTGCCTCTCTCTCTCACTCACTCACTCACTCTCTCTTTGCCTCTCTCTCTCACTCACTCACTCACTCACTCACTCACTCACACTCACTCACTCACTCACTCACTCACACTCACTCACTCACTCACTCACTCACTCACTCACTCACTCACTCACTCACTCACTCACTCACTCACTCACTCACTCACTCACTCACTCACTCACTCACTCACTCACTCACTCACTCACTCACTCATTCTCTCTCTCTCTCTCTATTTGCCTCTCTCTCTCTCTCTCTCTCTCTCACTCACTCTCACTCCCACTCTCTTCCTCACTTTCTCTCTCTCTCCACTCTCCTTATCAGTCATCTCAAGTGGCTGCTAGCCCACCGTTGCAGCCAAGAGTTGGGGGCTGCCGGCCCAGGCCACGTGGTGAGCCTGCAATGAATGCTCTTACTTACTTTCCTCAAGGCTCAAAGCGGCAAAGGTCACAGCAGCCACCGTCGATGCAGCCGGCAGCACTAGTCTCTTCAGCCCAACTGACTGCTCCTACCAGCCAGGAGCCATGCAGCTAAGGCAGCAGCCTTCTGCTACCAACCAATCAACTACTGGCATGACAGCTATGAGGCATCAATCATAGCCACCGGCCGAGCTGTGCTTTAGACTACACCCGTCCGTCCCGATGATAACAGCCACCACCGATCTGCACTGAGCCATCGGCTGGCCACAGCTGAGCTACTTCCAGAGTGGCCAAAAGCCTGTCTGGGCCCGGCCTGCCACCACGGCAGTATACAGCCGATACCGACACCGTCGGGCCCACCAACAGCTTGACTGCACCACCTCCCAGCCTGGTCCAGAAATAATACCATCGCGACTTCTTTACTAGGGGGGTGGCTCAGGCTGAAGTAACAAGCAGCCGGTCGGTTTTGGCACCTGAATGTATAGTATAGGAGTTGAGTGTCTGTGGCACAAGGCGATTAATCATACAGCTACGTAGCTCACTGGGAATTTTGGAGCAAGTCCGGACTACGTACAGTCGAACAGGTCAGATCGGTGATCTTAAGAGGCTCGTTCTAAGGTATGTGGCTCCTATGCACATTTGGCTCTTCATGGGCGGTTGAAAAAAAAATCGTGGTATGAGTAACCACCGATGAGAGAAAACTTACTTATTGCAGATTGTTTCTATTGCAATGCTGGGTGCAAGATTTGACGATAGCTGGCCGACTGCTAGACGCAAAGCATCGGCCTGCGCTCTGCTCAGGAGAAGCACTTGCATGCCACTCGGCCCTGGTCGATACAGCCAGCTGTGCCACACACGTGCGCAGAGGCTTCGAAACGCTGCCGGTCACCAAGTCACGGCGTGAAGCCTACGGAAAGCCGGGAAAAAGCCGGATAATGCATGCGGCAGCAGAAGTATTTGCTAGAAGGTGTGAGGTCCAGCAGCATACCACTGCCCAAAACTCATGCTCTTTCGTGCACGAGAGGAAAGGGCTGTTTGCCCTTACATTAATTTGTTTCCAACAAAGCAGAGCTGCTGTACTCTTCGACCTTGGCAGCAAAACAACAGGATGAGACATAATTGTGGCTGCCTATAGGCCACAGCAGCAGCAGCAGGGACACTCGACTATCGAGCATTCTCGAGCCGGAGTTATCCCTGCGTCTCGACCAATCGAGGTGTGCCCCCCCTCCCAAGCAGCAGCAGCAGGCAGCAGACCGAGCTGAAAGTTATAGAACTGACCAGAGATGAATCAGCCAAAGAGAAGATGTGGGTAGGGACATGACAAAACCGGGTGTGGGTAGGCAGCGGCAGGCAGCACTGGAGGCCACAGGCAGCACTGGAGGCCACGTACACATCGACATTTGAGCTTCTTGGTTGACCCTAGAGGAGAAGGAGGAGTCCCCATTCCGGCTGCAGACTGTGCCGGAAATCTAGCGATCGCCTTACAAAGCAGCTGGGCAGAGAGGTGCCTGGGACACGGCTTGGGCTCCTGCCACCTGCCACGGCCGAATGCCTCAGAGGCATCGCCTGCTCGGCCAGCTGGGCAGAGAGATCGCTGCCCGTACCGGCTGCTGGATCAAGACTCTTAATACTGCTTTCTGCTCTCCTCGAAATGGGAGGCCAGCAGGGCAAGTGTAGCTACCAAGCCCGAGTAGATATATGCTAAGCCCAGCCACTGCGACGACATTCTCCTAAGCTATTGCTCGAGACCATCTAAAGCTGAGGACCGAACAGGAGGTGCAGCCCTATGAGCACATGCCTTTTTCTCCATGCATCATAAGCTTTCCGCCAGCACCCTCAAGCGCCAGCTGTTGGTTCAGCACACGTGCATTCTTACATACATAAAAAAGTCGAGATCAGCTAATCAAATAGCCCTATACCCAATATACATATATATATATATATATATATATATATATATATATATATATATATATATTCTATAGCAGAACTGGAATATATATATATATATATATATATATATATATATATATTCTGCTGCCATAGCATATATATATATATATATATTCTATAGCAGCAGAAGAGTCTTGACGGCTTTTGGTACCACATGTAGTAGGCGATACAGGACTCCCAACTCCCAGCTGTGGGACTCGAACCCATGACCTGGGTCGTGAAGTACAAGCACCTTAATTCTAAGCTAATACTTTGAGCTGCAACACAATCACCACTACTGCCCTTGAGTCTGACATCCTCTTTCGTGCTGTCAGATGGGGTGCCTGTGACTTCACAGCTCCTTACCTGCCTCGTCTACTTGTACTCAGTTGGTACGAACAAGACTTTGCCAAAATCCAAGCTTTTCGTATCCCCTTCAATTATGCCTCCAGACAACCGGTCTCTTTTATGCTTCTCTCTTCCCTGGTAATGACTTCTCGAGCAACTTCATCACTCCAGGCCATTTCTAAGCGATTGACCTTAATCCTACCTAGTTTGTGCAAACCCTCAGCCCACGACAGGCCACAAAGTCCTCGCAATCCAATCCCTTCGGTGGCTAAACAAGAGCAAATCAATCGTGCACGCAAAATCGACGAGGCTCGAAGAAAAAAGAGCAGCTCATACTACCACCAAGCCACGGGGCACTCATTCAAGTTGCTTAGCAATCAGGGACCGGAATCGGGTAAACCCCTCTTCCGGAGGGAGAGATCAGGAGAAATACGGCAGACGACACACAGTAGCAACTCAAAGGAGACGTGCGTTCGTGCACACGCACGGACGCGAGCACAGACACACACACACACACACACACACACACACACACACACACACACACACGCACGCACGAGCACAAACACACATCACCTGCATTGCTCTTCTGCTTAACCCTCCTATCAAGCTTCCCTCTTCGATGAAATGCTACAACCCGATGCCATCCAATGTCGTTACTGAGGTTACACCTACGAGATTTCGTGACGAGTCCATCCCCTGACAAATGCCAAGATGCTGACAAAGAAGGCAAGCAATACTGAATGTAGGCTTGAAAAGGCAGTAAGAAATTCAGGACTCACAGTCCAGTGTTTGGCATTTGATGATTATTGTAGGCTATATCAATCCATGCTAGCTTATGCCAAGTCTTTAAACAGAAATAATCGAATGGCAGATTAGGTGTTCAAAGGTTTTAATTGAGTTCAATTAATTACAACAGTATTTGACCCAGTGATTTGACCAGATCCTTTGGAAAATCCTCGCGAGATGCCAGTCGTATCACTGGCTTAGTGCTCCCGCTAGGCTAGGTCTTACCTCACTGAGACATGTCCGAATGAATATGCAATTGGTTGTCGATCATCAGCGAAGCCTTTAAAGTACGTTCCCTTGTTCTATCAAATATCAACACTCTCCCTCAGGCAGATGTCAAGGCTACAAGACTATAGTCTACGAAGATGACACCCAGCTCTACCTCTGCTACAACCCTTCTAAGCTCTGATTAGCATGCGACTAACTCTTATTATCTTGAAGGCGGCATCGACGACATTTGCACTTGGATGGCCACCAACTTCCAGAAGCTTAACTGCGATAAGATCAAACTAATAGCTATGGGCAAGCCTAGCGTCACCTACAAGACCTCACTCTCAATATTGGTTAAGCTAGCATTACTCCAATGACGTCTGCTCGTAATCTGGAAGTGCTATTCCAAACCGACATGTTATTGGATGAACTCATAGCCTCCACTGTCAAGTTGGCCTCCCTTAAGCTAACGAACATCACTAAAATCAGGGCCTGCTTGGACAAGTGTATGACAAACAAATTCACGCGATTGTGACCAAGTCTAGAATACAGCAATTCCGCTTATCAGCACCTCCGGCTCGTGCCCTTAATTGTCTGCAAAATGTGCAAAACTCAGCAGCTCGGCTGGCCTGCTGTCAACATGCATAGCTGCCTGATTACACCACTTCTGTCCGAGCATCACTGGCTCGGCGCCATATCGTATCGCCGGCAAGGTTCTCTCTCTCTCTCTCTCCTCTCCCTCCCTCCCTCTCTCTCTCTCTCTCTCTCTCTCTCTCTCTCTCTCTCTCTCTCTCTCTCTCTCTCTCTCTCTCTCTCCCTCCCTCCCTCTCTCTCTCTCTCTCTCTCTCTCTCTCTCTCTCTCTCTCTCTCTCTTTCTCTCTCTATTCCCTCTCTCTCTCATTCCCCTTTCTCTCCCCTCTCTCTCTCTCTATCCCCTCCCTCTCTCTATTCGCTCTCTCTCAGACTTACAGGTCGCTCCACTTGCAAACAGCATGCACCAGCCTAGCAATCCAACTCCTTGCTCTTGCACCATCAGCGCCTCGGCTTACAATCGTCTGATCGTTCTGATCCTCGCACTAATTTGAAATCGATCAGTGATCAGGTCTTCATTTCCTACACACAGAAAGCCTGGAGCTTGCTTCTAGCTTCTGTCAACACACCCATTGACTTCAAATCATAATCGGTCTCACCCATAGAAGCATCCGCTCTGCTCTGCTCTGCTCTGCTTTCTGTGTACCTCAGTAAAAGAAAAATCCAGTGCGCTGTGAGTGGCTACCAGTAACTGACTCAGTGCATGTAACTGACGAGTGGCATTACTAACCCTGAACTACTACTGGCCCTGAGTGTCTTCTTGCATGCACTTGCATGCTGGTCAAACCACGGTAGTAGCATTTCGTTAACCCTTGGTTATAGCTTCTCAAGTTGTAAAGCACCTGGTTGGAGATTCAGTTCTCTTTTAGCACTAAACAGACGACTTGTTATCATTATTATTAATTATTCTGGTTGAGCAACATATTTAGTGTAAACTTGTAGCCTGACCCGTCAGGTTAACGACAGTTCCAACCAATCTAAACTGCTGAAACAGTTTTAGCCTCATGTCTTCATGTCCTCTAGGAACGATAAATTAGTTGTTCTAGTCTTCCACCTCAAGACGGTTTAGGTATTTGAAGCTCTTGCTGTGCAAGTTCCACAAGGTGAAACTCACTAATATGATTCCTATACAAGATTATATTCACATTCTATTCTGCGCTGCTTTGCCCCTGGGTCTTAGCCGCCTAGGGCAACCGTGCTCACACTTCAAGACCTAGGTCGCGGAATTGAGTCCTTCAGCAGGCAATGCCTTATCGCCCACTTCACAGCTAATACTGCGTTGTTTGTTCGTACATCAATGTCAGATCTGCTATGGGCACACTGCTCACAGCAGGCTGTTCAGCATGGTCGCCAGCATATGTTTATATTTCCTTTAAACAGATATGTTTTAGTTACTTTTTCCATTTAGAGTTTCTATCTAATACCTAAATACTAAACCCTAATCCCTAAGACCTAAACTGTAAACCCAAAAACACAAAATCTAACCAGCAAACCATAAGCCGTAAGCCCCAAACATACAACCATTACATACTAAACCTACAATCCCAAACCTAAAGCTAATAAGATAACTAAAACATGTTTATTAAAAGTAAATATAAACATACACTGGTGATCACGTTAAACAGCCTGCTATGTGCACTGTGCCCATTGCTGAATGAACAAAAGACACCACATTAGCAGCACTGAAAGTAGGGGTGGTAGCATAAATAAGGGTGTAGAATCAGAACTGCTTTTACCATACTCCGATTCCTTTACTGCCGTCCTGGCTCATCTATGCTTCTCACTTTTATTTGCTGCATGGGTGGATGTGATCGGTCTGCACGTGCACACAAAGCCCTTGGGTTTTGAGCCTGCTATTGAAAACTCTCCAGCAATTTAGCATCTACTTCGTCTTTTTGGCATAGAGAAGTCACAGAAGATACAGTACATACATACACAGATCCATGTATCACATAACATAAATATGCATATTTAATTTGTAACTTTGCCCGAAAGGTCTTAGGTTCAAGTCCGGCAGTAGACAATTATTTACTGTCTGCTGAATGCAGGTGAAAGTGGTAACCTTCTTTTGCTGCTATACAAATGAGACTGCTCAAATCAGCCAATCTTTACTTATACCTCATATACACATTATTTATATATTTACATAGGTATGCATACATGCACATGTACTTCAATTATATGCAACAACGAACTGGCATTCCAGGTGGAATTCACGAACGACCAGTCGTTTCCGCAACTACATTTTACCATGACGTGCTATCCAAGTGAAATGCCAGGGTCATATGGGGGGCAGGCTAGTGACACCACAATAAGAAACTGCTAATTGACAGCGACCGGCAGCCCCGAGACAGCCGGGGCCAGTTAATGTCAGAACCATGAAGAAGCCACCGAAGAAGGCCAGACCATCAAAGAACAAATTGAGATAACTGGCCAACACCAGGCACATAGACGGCTCGGCTCGGTATGATAAAAGGTTCGGCAATCTGGCCATCAGAGCAGAATTGCTTGCTATGACCTCCCCCCCCACCATGGAAAAGAATAAATCACCCTGGTGCTGCAGAGAGAAGGCAGCTAGAGCTGCTGCTAATGCAGATGAAGCTGCTGCTGCTGCTGGTACAGCAGCCACTGTGCGCTGGCAGCATTGACAGCACAGACCCCTGGTCTCCACGTGGAAGCGGTAAACAGGAAAGGATCCGAGCTGATTTCGTTCCAGCCGGCCATCACCAAGGGACCCCCCCCCCCCGAAGATCTCCATGCTACTCTTGCCTGGTGCAGTCTACCATGGCTCTCCCTTGCTGCCCGGCTACATGCCCGGCTGCTTGCCACCCGTCACACTCAAGTGAAAATTAAGAGCAGATCTGAAGCAGCTAGATGCCATGCAAATCATGAAGCCTTTCGCTGCTAGCCAAGCCCCTCAACAGAAAGCACGGTGAAGATGGCCAGCTGCCACCGGAGCGAACCCACATCAGCCTTAATTCGCACGAGCTAAGACTGGGCTAATGCATACTTGCAGTGCCGGTCGGCTTGCATGACATGCATCTATCAATATCCTAAATCAGAAATGCATATAACACACCGGCACTGGTAATAGCTAGAGCCTAAAGTTAGAACCGGCTTATGAGCACTGCAGGCCCCCTCTGGTCGAACAACATAATATCTTTCCCACAACCATCATCTTAATGTACCACCAGGATTACTGGCATGCCAGATTAGGAAAGCAGAGGGGTAGAGAAAGCCATGAAACAGCCTCAATGGCAGGTTGCATTTGTTTTGTTAAAGTGTATTTACATACATATACACAGGTCCGTATACATGCAAGCGTGCATACAGCATGATAGATCGACACAATTTTGATCAGCATTGGAATAATCACAAACCACGGTTGATGGCCTATCATGGGACGATGATGGCAAGCCAGCTACTTTCATTCCCTGTTGCCGCTCTTAAACATTGTATAGACTTTATATATTTACATATTACATAATACATATATATATGTTTATTTATTTATTATACAACCCCTAACAGAACTTAATCTCTATTTAGACACTTTGCATATGCCACAGGGCTTGAGCCTACGAACTCAATCGTCAAATACATTCACCTTGACCTTGGCCGTTAAAGACAAGGAAGCATATCAACTGACTAGCTGTGACGTGCAGAACTTCTGCATGCATAAGCATAGACAGGACAATTCATATATATATATATATATATTGTATATATATTAGCTGATTTAGCAGCCTCTTTTGTATAGCAGCAGCAGAGCCTTTATGGCTATCACCTACATTTGCAGCGGCAATAAAAATCGCCCACCGCAGGATTCGAACCCACGAACCTGAGTCTGAGGTCGTGAAAAGCAACCACCTTACCCAGTGTGTCACCACATCACAAGCACCTTGACCACTGGGCCAAACCATCTTATTCAATTTGTCTTGCTAACGATTGCTGTGAGCATGCAGTGTGCAGATTCAATATCTGACATGAGGATCACATGATCACCGTTAGAGCATAATTAATATACAAAATAAAAACGGGGCATCCGAATAATTGCAGGACAGGAGGGGGCACTGCTTGCACGAACTGTCACGCCAGCCAAGCAGGTGGTTCTTAAGATCAACAAAAGCAAAAGGTGAGTAGTCAATGACGATTTGATGCCAGTCAGACTGTAAGATGAAGACCGAAGATGCAGCTACTCATATATAAGATGACAGTACCTACTTTTGGGTTGATCTCAAGGGGACAAACCTCAGCTTGCAAGCCGAACCAATGCATTGCGGTGAAGTGCAGTATCAAGCGAGTGACACGAGGTCACCTAAGAATCAGGATTCAAGCTCGGGACCCCAAACATATACCTGTAACTATATCAGTAGGCCATTTCTTTATCCTACTTAATTGGGTAGTTACATCCTGAGCTATTAAGCGAGAATTGGGTCACAAACTATTACGGTATGCAGAAGAACACAATGGCAGCACATCCAAGGTCACAGGCCATGCAAGTCGATGCTGATGCGATCGAATGTCTTTCACCAACAACACCAACCCCCCCCACCCCCCCCCGAACACGTGAAGGTGCTGAGTCGACAACGACTCGATGAGGAACTCGTACTGATGACAAGCTGCAATAGGCCAGCCTTGAAGGGTCTGCTAGCTAACACACTGCCCAACATCCACACAACTGCTCAATTAGCACGGGGAGGCTTTTTGAGAGGAACGTCGATCGCCTTTTAATATATGCTAGCAGCGTTTTCGAAAAAGCAAGCGGAGCAGCAGCAGTGAGCCGAGATTCCACGGACAGCATGGAAGTGGCAGTCGAGTGGACAACCCGCCAACTTCTCAACACCCATGGATCAGGCACCCAGCTGCTCAGTGAAACGATCTGTGGCATCCAGACCGGCCGTGGAGGGTCAGCAGCTGCATGCTTTACGGCAGAAAATGCCGAAATAATAATAATAATAATAATAATCCACTTTATATAGCACCCTCGGAGAACTCAATCTCTCTCTAGGCACTTTGCATTTGCTGCAAAGGAAGTGCGATCGAATGGTTAGCAATAGCATGCTCCATAAACAACAAGAATAACGTGGTTGGGTGACATGCACCGGTTCAGCATGGAAGTTTGGTTAGTGGCAGCATGCACAGTGTCAACCTGCATAAGCACAGAGGACGCGCCGACCAGGTGGTGTGGCAGCAATGACGAACTGCCTGCTCGAGCGCCCACCGAACGCAGCGCCACCGAGCGGCACTCTTACCAGCAGCGGCTGCAGATCGCACGGTCACACGGCAGCTGTCCACGGCCTTGCCGTGGGCGTTGCTCGCTCGGCACATGTACACACCAGACATTGCCGTCGTCATGCTGCCGATCGCGAGCTGACAGCGGCCATTGATGTAACTTATGGCTACGCCCTGCAAACAGATATGCAAAGTCGGCAAGCTGCCTCGAGACACCTCCTCGACAGAGATCGAGGATCAGATCGATCACCGAAGCGAGAGTCATAACAGCTCATGCATTCCGAGCAACGGCAGCACGAAGTAGGCAAACGATTGCTTGACTGCATGCACATCGTCATGCGGGCACAACAAGCACAACATCAATACGGAGGTGTGGAAGGGAGAGGAGGCAAACGAGCATGATGCATCCAGAAGAGCAATCTGCTGATGTGCTCGCTGGCCACCATTGCCGCAGCACACAACATACGCTATGTCGATGCGCCACCTCAGCGGCTTCATGGCTACTTGAAGATGCTGCGAGGTTACGTCCTCGCACATCACTCGCTCGCTGTACACTTGTCCTGGCTATGCCACCAGAACGGACTAATGGGCAGCGCTGGCTGCCTGCGGCCCTTGCTCTTACTTCTGCGAGCACCATTCGCAGCTCTGTTTTCTCCCTAGCTTACAGCGTCTCTGAACATGCCTTTTTCCGGCTCGCACCGAGCACGGCTCTACAATCTACCTCCTGCTCTGGGGTGCCCAGAAATTCAAGCCGTCCTGCTGTGAGGTAGCAGCACTGTCATCACGTGCAATGTCAGTGTCACATGCAAGAAAGTTCAAACGGCTGACTTTGCATGAGCACTTTGCACGTGAGCTGCACATGCCAGGGTATGCACAGCCAAGCTACCTAACTAAGCACACGTTCTGCCTGCACTAGCAGCCCACATGGACAATGCAAGCAATAAGCAAACTGTAAGACAGCACAACCCCCGGTGGAGACCTCACTCACTCAACACCGTAACCATATGGTAAGGGTATTGTGTGGGCAAATGATTTGTTTGAATTCTTTTTTGCACAGACGGTCATACTGTGTGGCTATACTTTACTCAGACCCCGGCCCAGTAAGCGGCTGATTAAAAACACACGAGGAACTGCACTTTGTGTGGCTGTCTGAGCTTACTATGTATGGCTGGAAAGACTGCAGGTGCCTAAGACTTAACCTGATACGCCAGGCATGCTAAGCAAGAGGTAAATATCTTAAGTGGGCGGGACAGTGAGGAGACCTCTGGCTGCAATTAAAAATGCATTGCTGCTGCTCCAATGCGCTACAATAAATGATATACAGTTCGACAAGTATACACTTCGTATCTTTAATACCTATAGTTATATATATTTTATCAGAAAAATCCAAGCAACCAATAAATCAAGATACAACCACAAATGTATTTGCTAATGAACTCTCAAGAACAAAACTTTACCAGGACATTAGATTCGTAAGAGTTTGTCATGTGGGTAATAAATGGTGCTTTGAAGCACCTTTAGTTGCTTCTAAGAACCAACCATGCAAAATGAACACACTTTGAAGTTTATTGAGCAACTTCCGGCTTTCGACAGCCACCATTTTCGAATAACATTATTTTGTAGCCCCGGCAGAACACTGCAAGTGAGATTTACTGGCTTTGGCAAGAGTTCGCTTCTCGAAAAATGCATCTCAATTCCTGAATCTTCCTTGACCATTCTTGCCAATGTACCCGATGCAGTCACCGATATGAATTTTTGAGAAGGGCAGACAGCACATCCATTAAATCCGACTGCATCATTTTCTGATGGCGCTACTTTAAACTATCCCCCAAAACAGCAATGGTCTCTTAACCCACTTTAAAGTTGCCAGTTCATTAAGCGTGCCTCCTCCACCCAGTAGGCAAATCAACCAGCACTGACTTCGAGTGAAGCAACGCTTTTGGGAATCTGATCGTTTACCTAGACGTTGTAAGAACCTCAAATCCTTTGGAGACCGGTCTTTGGTTCGTATACTCCTAAAGCCTGGAACTCACTTCCGACTAATGTCACGACATACCCTAACCTGACATTTAAAAAGCAAGCTAAACATGCATCTATTTATCACAGCATTAAGAGGGTCTGGGTGAATTTACCTTTGCGTGCTTATGCGTGCTGACACTGTGTATGCTGCCACTAACTATGTTTGCATGCTTACCCTGTGCATGTCACCTCTAACCATGTTATGCTTGTTCTCATTGAGCATGATACCACTAACCATTCAATCATGCTTCCTTTGTAGCAAATGTAAAGTGCCTAGAAAGAGATTGGGTTCCCTGATGGTGCTATAAAAAATGTATTATCATTATTGCCTATACTGTGCATGCACGCAACCGGATGTCTCAAACCTTGACCATTCCCGAAGACTAGTTCGACAGCCCTTGAGATGAAGTTTTCGATAGGATACTTTGCATATTTAAAAATTCAAACTTGCCGTGTTTTGCCGGTGCTGCCAAAAATATCCTTCGAAAACCACAACCGTTTACTGACCCCCATATGACCAGCAAACAAGTTAGTTTTCTATGTTTTCATACCTAGTGTGCTAGGCAAGGTGGCTGCATGCACAATTTGCAACATTTACTGCTTCCTCATATTAACCCTACTTTGTAGTAGTATTGTCGGCCTTAATTTTTTTAAACTGCAATACGTGAGATTTGTACTGATTCCCATGGCGCGTGGATTTTCTGGGCCAGAACTGTATTCGTGTCTGTGTTAGTGTGATAGTACACACGTAGGAGAGTGTGTGTGTGTGTGTGTGTGTGTGTGTGTCAGTGTGTGTGTGTGTGTGTGTCAGTGTGTGTGTGTGTGTGTGTGTGTGTCAGTGTGTGTGTGTGTGTGTGTGTGTGTGTGTGTGTGTGTGTGTGTGTGTGTGTGTGTGTGTGTGTGTGTGTGTGTGTGTGTGTGTGTGTGTGTGTGTGTGTGTGTGTGTGTGTGTGTGTGTGTGTGCATACATATACTTGATTATCTACATCTCTGTTGGAAACTCCCCAAAACCGACAGAACAAAGAGGTTATTAAGCCAGTGAATTTTCGAGACTCAAAAGCCAAAACGACATTTGTTGTGCATTTGATGACCAATAGCCTCATGTACTCAAGTTAGGAGGCAGTTGAGAGAGTAAACAGCACGGAAATAGTAACCTAGCTTAAACAGGTGGAATGGAAGCACCAGAATTTGCAATTGGAAACACTGTCCTTATGTAAGAACTGGGGAAGTTAATTCCATAGGCTATGCACAGGACCTGCTGCAACAAAAAACCACTTGCTGCCAGATGTAAAAAAATGAGCTAATTTCCTAGAAGGACCACTCAGAGCCAATCCGAGAAATTCGGCTAAGGCTTCCAACTGGCATGTGCAAGGACCTCCAAAGTGTGCCGGCTTCCGGTCGAACGGCGTACTGCGGACTCAAAAAATCTCTTTCTTATAGACAAATCGCACCATGCCTCTGCTCCTTCAAACCTGGCACAAACGCTTGGCGGCTTTTGGCAGTTTACCATAATCTTTTGGTTCTTTTAAGGACAATGCCCACCATAGATAGGCTTCACCGTAACTGGCTTAACTGTGACAGCAGTGTCAGCATCCGACTGCTAGGATCCTTGCAGGTCATTGACATCGCATTAGCTGTCGCTGCTTCCCTTTGTCACATGACTATCGCAGGAGAGGCTTTTGTTCGGCAGTACGTGTGCACTCACTTGTACAGATCGTGTGCAAATACGATAGCTCTGCTCTTGCTTGCCATACTGGCTACCTTGTTTCTCATCACCATCTTTGCTACTCATTTTCTTAACAACTGGCCTTCTAATTCTGCTAGTGACAAGAGACACAAAGAGAGAGAGAGAGAGAGAGAGAGAGAGAGAGAGAGAGAGAGAGAGAGAGAGAGAGAGAGAGAGAGAGAGAGAGAGAGAGAGAGAGAGAGAGAGAGACAAAGAGAGAGGGAGAGAGAGAGAGAGAGAGAGAGAGAGAGAGAGAGAGAGAGAGAGAGAGAGCTGTCGCCATGCGTCGTGGAATATGTTCAATCGATCTCACTGGCCAGCCTACCTACACTAGCTCGGTGCTGCTCCTCCCGTGAAGAAGCTCAGGTGTCACCCACTCATACGGTCGCAGTTCGCAATTCGTGGCACTACATTGAAATCCCTGTAGATCGGCCCTTTACGCCGTACGCACCGAAAGTCTTGATTCACTTGCAGCTTCGGTCACTATCTGCATTGACTTGGCTTAATTAGAGTCTCAGCTGTAGATGCATCTACACCACTTAGCCTTCCCTTTGCCTTAAAGAACTGTCAGTGGCAGATGAGACGGCTTTTCAGCAGGGGACTGAGGGGGGTGGGAGGTCAAGACCAGCAATTAAAAGACTTAAGCACACAATCATAGTGTTTATGCGACGATTATTATTATTATAATTGTTATTATTATTATTACTCATTACTATTGACGGTCCGTGAGAGTCGTGGCTTATCTTGCTCATCGACCGTGGCGTGGCACGCAAACAGGCAAGCATTCCCAGGTAGAATCTTTTGCATTTTCAACAAAACAAAATTAAATATCGGAGCTACAGTCAATAGGTCCCTGAGTCTCGCCTAAGAGTAAAGTGCTCGCATTTGACCACTCAGATCATGGCTATTCGTCCTGCAGCAGGTATTCCTTTATATGACTGCAGTGAATGCACGAGAGTGAGAGGCACTACAGCTCTTCTGCTGCTAATTAATTAAGTGAGGTCATAGAATCAGCCATGCTTCAGTGTTCAGGCTTGCCCCTACAACTGTATGCAAATTGGCGGTGGCACAGGTATGCAGAAGACCGACAGCAGCCAACAGCGGCCAGCCGATGAAGCAGGCCTGACCGACACACTCACCGTCTAGGACAGCTAGACCTTATATCTAGGACTCACCACTAGATCTAGGACAGCTAGACAAACCTGATGAAAAAGAAAACAGCACTGTTACATGAGACTGACCGAGGTGAGGCTACTAAGGTGCTACACAAACAGCAAATCAAAGGTCGCAGACATCGCTTATCGGCTAGACAAAGCAGCGATGGAGTGATGCGGAGGCCACTGGGTGAATCATGTCCTGGTGAAAGATTAAGCCTGACCCTGATGGAGCCATGACAGCCGTTGAAGAGGCCCCTCTACACCGACAGCTTTAGGGTGTCAGCTCTCGAGGCCAGGGTGGTTGCCAATGACTACAGTGCCACAAAGTCAGCTGGCAGCCAGCAGGCTGCAAGTCGCTGTCGCAGGTCGAAGTAGAGCCGGTCACCCACACACACGTCAGAGTCAGAATGTGACGGGCACGAGGCTATTGTTGTGCACCAGCAGCTTGCCGCACACCGGTGCGGCCCTTCTTCGAAGCCGCTCTCCAGCCTCCCCCTCTCACCCACTTACGCAACTCACGTGCGTGCCTTCATCGTGTAACCACCAGAGACGACGTGTTTGCCGGCGGTGCACATCAAAGAGCGAGGTGAGTCAGTCGCGCCGGCCGGCCTTTAGCAGCTCGCGAGCTAGATGCTAGATAGCGCGAGCTGCTATCCCAGCTGCTGGTACCGGGATCGAGAAACAAAGACGGTGGCGCTAGCTCTTCGACCTCGTGGTCCACAATGCCCGGTTTCGAAATGGCCAGCTAAGCGAGCCATATTGCGGAACGAGCCTGGCTGCAGCGCAGTGCATGCCCACATGCCCGCGCCCCTCCCCGACCACACTTCATCAGCAAGGGTGAGCCGAGCCAGCTCGCCGCTGCTGAGCCTGCGGCCAAAGGAAAGACGGCCGTCGGGTGGGCGGCATCACAGATGCGATGAGCACCGATGAAATGAATGAATTATTGCCGCCACGGCGGCGGTGGGCCTCGTTTTCGGCAGCGCCAGCCAGCGCACAGCACAGCATCGCTCGGTGGCGGCTGAGTGATGGCATTCGGAGGGGAAGGGCAACCGTTCAACTTCAGCTAGCCACCGCGGCATGCTTGCCACAAAAGCAGCTGGCAGCTCGATGGTGGGGGCAGGGCAGCTCGAGTCGCCGGAGGAGGCTCCTTGCCTAGCGACGAATGAGCCGGACTTAGGGACCTTAGCATCCTTGACAAGATCTGCTACTGTCAACGAATCAATCTCGCCAGCCGAGCAGCCATCAGCCTCGGCAGCAGAAGCTGCTGCAATCGGGCTTTGCTTGCCGAGCGAAGCAATGCATTACAAGGAGTAACGACACACATTCGGTTCAAGACAGAGCCTATGAGGGCAGTGCACATGCAGTCAGTGTCAATATCGCACGGGGATTTGAAGCCAGCCCACGTGACCGAGCGCCATGCCAGGCACCGTGGCTAGATATTATAGCCAGTAAGGAGCCAAAACAGAGCTGAGACTAAGCAGCAGCAGCAAGCGGTCCCCAACTAAATACGAGGACAAGCGGAAAAGTCGCTTAGGCTTTGAGTGCGCTATAAAAAAACTGTCCGTCCGGCATATAGCACCCAGTTAGTCCTACTCGTGGCTTTGTGGAGTTACAGACCAACAGAGAGACATTGCAATGCATTCATTACATTACAAGTCATAAACAGCTCAGTTAGTATACCACATTAATCCACAGCACCTTGAGCATGCAGGCAAAATAACAACCCTGGAGGAATGCCCCAACTGATCCAAAGTAGAGCAGCTACGGGGGGGGGGGGGGTGAGTAGCTGCTGAGCATACAGCTAAGACCGTAGAGCTACCACAAATCAAGAGACTGAATAGGCACGAGCAGCTAGGTAATCACCGCATGCATCTATGAGAGAAACTGTTTCGAGGCCTTCAAGGATCCAGATCGTCGTTTAGGTAGTGGCTTCAGCATTTATGGAGTAATGGCGCCTTGGCAGACAGAAACGTATCTCACGAGACAACTGGGCATTGGGCCAAATAGCCTCACCCACGAGTGTGGCACAAACATTAATACTAGCTAATTTAACAGCCTCATTTTGCATAGCGGCAGAAGAGCCTTAGCGGCTACCACCACCGATTGCAGTTGGCAACAAAGGATCATCCACTGCAGGTTTCGAAACCCACGACCTCGGTCGTGAAGAGCGAGCACCATATCTCCTCAGCTTGCAAGCGATGACGGCCCATCAATTAGGCACCTGCACTTCACAATTTAGGTCATGGGTTCGAGTCCTGCAGCAAGCTATTGTTTATCTCTCCCACCCCCAGCCAGGGCTCTTTGATTACTATATGAAATCAGCTTTACTCTGTTCTCCGTTTACCTTTACTCTGTTCAATTTAAGAAAAGGCTCCTGCTACAGCAGCCGAGAACAGACGAAAGATCGAGACAGGAGAACGGAAGATGCAGCACTGGACAATCTCAGGCATGTCAGGTAAACAGACCGACCCGTGGAGGGAGCACGAGGTCGGTGCCTCAAGGAGCAAGCACGAGCACGAGGCCGTTCAAGCAGAAATCGAGATGATAGGGGAGAAAAAGGTGGAGAACCCGTACGGAGGGATGGCACAGGTTAGTTCGAGCTACTCAGACTCGAGGCGGAGACCACTTGCTACGTCAGGGGGCGGGCACGAGGTCCCATGATGTCAGTGATGAGCAATGCAATCTGTAGACGATCGGCAAGCCCACGCACTTACCGCCTGCTTCTGCGAGGACGAGCGAACCGATCATTGGAAACTCGAGGCCAGACATCAGCTATGCTCTGTTTGTGTCTGTGGAGTGGAAAAGATCAGGCTTCGGAAGGAAGACGGCCAGCTCCAAGAAACGAAACAAGCCACACGAGTAAACAGAGATTTAGCCTACTGGCCACCTGCTGACAAGGCGCCAGGAGGTGGGCTAAGAAGTGCTGGCGGCTCAGGCATTCGACTGCCGCTCGACAGACCGGGCAGATAGACGGTGGGCCGCAATTTTCAGCCTCCTCGGCCAAGAGGTCAGTGCCACCGGACGGTTGACTGCCTGTGCAATGTGGCCCCATCGCAGGCAGAGGACGTGACAGGTCACGTGGGCACGTGCGCTTCGAACTTCTCATAGTCACAATCAAGAGAAAGATTATGGTAGGAATCGTTGGCCAGCTCTAGCACCGCTCAGCCGGCTACCTGCCTATGGCAGTTTTGCAAGTCTTGGCATGACTGTTGGACAATTCCGTGGAAAACTCAGCTTACCAATAGGGACAGCACAGCAGGAAAAACCGTTCGTTAGTAGATAGCAATAGATGCTTAGCAAACAATTAAGACATACCCGTGTGCAACTCTACAGGGATATTATACATGAGAGTAAATCTAGATACACGATTGTAATCATGTAACCTTATTATGAAATATACACAATTCATCATGTAATATGCATAAACGATTAAACGTACAGTAAGTGCATGTCTTTTACCAGACATTCCTAGTGTTGGGAGAACATAAACGGCAACTTTGCAAATATGAAACAGCAGTGGTGAACCATTTCCTAATCTAAAGCTTAAGTCGGTGAGCAATGTATGCCCCCTGAGTGAAAAACCAGGAAAATGAAGCTGCATTGGCATAAAAGTGACACAAAACCCACTAAATAGACAATGTGGAAGTGAGATACTGAGTCAAACATAGCCATATGATGTGCTAAAATGCAGAGAGGACGACAAATATTTGGTGTTCGGCGGTGGGTTTTTTTAGACTGACGTCACTAACCTGCTACCAGAAGCTCAGCCCCTGAAACTGTTTACATATTGGCATGCTTTCAATAAATGGTTGTGTTCTTGGGTGCGGAAATGATTCCGACGTTGAAATGTCAAGTACACATTTTTCAGAATTCCTTAGTAAACTAACCGAGGGACATGCTCCTTTTTTGTTTGCAAGCTGTATTCTCTTCCTGCCTTCGAAGTGAGGACTGGGATTTCGGTTTTAGTGCACAACAGCAACACTGTTCTGGTTTTCCATTTACTCATGACAAAACACCACCGAGTGATTTCGTTTTGTTTGAGAAGTAGTTCGTCATTGCTGTTTGCATGCTGTGCATGTTCGACAGATGCCTCTGCACTTTGAGTTTCCTTAAACTCTGTAAGAGATCGGTGGCCCAACAAAACTTGCGACCAATAATGGCAGAAGCAGCTTTTGGCAGAATAAATAAATGGCAGAAGTAGCTCGCCGATCACCCGATCACTCCGATCACTCCGAGCCGAAGTGTGAGAAAAAAGATGCTGAAACCGAGCTATATAGCTCTCAAGCACCTAGCGACTATAATAATAATAATCGGTGTGTCTCTGGATGCAAAGTTCCACTCGAAGAATGTAGATACGTGTAAATACTGATTGACAACTGCCAAAATATCTTTATCGTTTGGCTCCATTGGAACTGGCAGTTCTAGCAAATTCTCAGGCCTTGGGGAAAGACTCGTCAATTCAGTTACTGGCGCGAATACCGAGAAATGTACGGCAAACCCTGCAGGCAGACGTGACTGTTTGAGTTACTAGCACACTGGTTATCAACCTTCCTAATGCCTCGACACTTTTAACACAGTTTCTCATGTTGTGGCGACCCCCAACCATAAAATTATTTTTTGTGTGCAAAATGTGAAAATGCATGCTTTCCGATGGTCTTAGGCGACCCCTGTGAAAAGGTCGTTCGACCCCCCAATAGGTGTTGCGAATCGCGACACCACCTTACGTAGTGGGCCATCATTCACCCTAATATTCTATGTCTCTCCAAATACTGCTCTGTATCAGTTGGTTAAGCAGAAGCCATTGTAGGTCCTTTAGCAAAGAAGACAGGTGATAGAATTGCTTTGACTTATTCACCAACCTTGCAGCCATATGTCCGTCTATGGAGATGTCGTAGTTTTCAGGTAACCCGTCAATAATGAATTACAGTAGTCCACCCGGGACATTACCAGGGAGCTAGTAAGAACTCTAGCCAGCCACTGGGGTAAGAAGTTCCTAGTCCCTGGCCGAGATCTAACGTGACAACTAGCTGAGGCGGTCAAAAGAATAAAACCTTTTAAACGTCACACGTCGTTAAAGAGGACACTTAAATTAGAGCATTCGACGTTTCGGTCGAGTTTCGGCACTTTTAATAAAGAGAGCAAAGGCAATTATCCCAGCCCTATGTTTACGGTTGGTTTCCTATGAGAGAAAGAGCTCAAATAAAACGATTTTATTAAGAAATTTGGCCGACATCTTGGACCAAATGTTTGCATGGCAGCCGTTGTGTTTCAATCGACACAGCTGATCCTGGACTTGGCTTGAACGATAAGTAAAACTGGGTGTCGTTGGCATAGAAGTAACAGCTGACACCGTGGGCCTGAATGACTTTCTCGAAAGTCCATGTAATTTAATGTAGCTCCATCTGTAACTCCACACAGCCACAAAAACTAAGTGGATGTTACACAAGTGAGCTTTTTTTATAGCGAACTCAAAGCCTAAGCAGCTTTTGCTACGCATTTGGTATTCAGCAGACTTCATCTCACGTAACAATGAGAAAGTGAGAAGCATTGCTGAGTCAGGAGGGCAGTTGATGTAATGAGTAGCATGGACATAGTAGTTCAGGAAGGCTGGAAAGGATGTGCCACAATCGGCAGCAGGAGAGTAGATGTCGTTGCACAAAAATTGTGTGTGTTCCACATAGGCCTGGGATCTGCAGTGCAAAAGCTTCTGTCATCAACGGTCTCTAAGAAGAGGAATGAAATAGTTCATTTATTGTCCTTAGGGGACCTGAGGTTATGAGGAGGCTGAAACTGGTGCAGCAGTTCAGCTAGGTATGAAGAAGTCAAGCTGTGGCAGGCCTTGTGGGTCAGCAGCGTAAGAGCTTTACTCTATGGTCCTACATAAATGAACAACAGTGGGCCCAGAAAAGACCCTTTTGGAACTCCACATGTGACAGGTCAACTGGATGAGACTTGACCACCACACGACGACACGGACTGGACGATCTTACACTGACCCACATAGCCCGCCACGGCTTGGCTCCTTTGTACCTAGCGGAACTGCTGCACCAGTTTCAGCCTCTTCGCGCCCTCAGGTCTTGTGTGGACAATAAATTAGCTGTTCCATTCCTCCGCTTAAAGACCGTTGGCGACAGAGGCTTTAGCTCTGCAGGTCCTAGACTGTGGAACTTGCTTCCACAATTCTTACACAACGACAACTACTCTCCTGCTGCCGACTATGGCTCATCCTTTTCAGCAGTCCTGAGCTGCTATTTCCATGCTATTCACTACCTCAACTGCTCTCCTGACTCTGCTATGCTTCCCACTTTCTCTTTGTTGCTCGAGACGAAGTCTGTTGGCTACCGAATGCATACTGAAAGCCTCTTAGGCTGTGAGTGAATTATACAAAACTCTCCTGCATAACACCCACATAGTCTTTATGACATTGTGGAGTTACAGACAGAGATACATTATATTACATTACGATCGGACGAGCACGAGTCGAAGCAGCCCAAACAGCCTTATCAGACATACGGATTGTGGTTCTCAATCTTTCAAGAACGATGTCTTGATCAGCAGTGTCGAATGCTACCAATAGATCGAGCAGGAAGGACCAAAGCAGATTAGTATCATCTATATGCTACCTAGAATTTCATCGGTCATACTAAAGAAAGCAGTTTCAGTGAAATGGTGATGGACGAATCCTATCTGAAAAAATCCAGATAAATCATTCTTGTCTTGTGCTTTACAACAATTTTAACTGCAGTCTTTCCAGAATCTTGGACAAACAAGTAAGATCGGAGACAAGACTATAATTTGCTAGGACGTTAGAATTCAATCTACGCCATTTAAGTATCAGTTTGATCATTGCCAATATAAACCTGAATATGCTTTGGTTGTATAGCACCCAAATAGAACTAATCTCGATCCAGGCATTATGCATATGCCGAAGGGCTCAATCCTGTGATCTTGGTCATTGAAGGTGAGCACTTTACCCCTGGGGCCAAAGAGGGTGGCGATTTGAATGGTATTGGAACGATTAAGTTACCCAGTGAAGAATTAAAGATTTTGAATTATAGCTGTGCTAAGACCAGTGAAGACCTAAAGAGAGTTGGGTGAGCTCTTTCACATCAGGTGAGCTCTTATTGTAATTATGGTACCCCGCGTGTCTGCAGAAACCATTGAGAATTTCTCAAGCCAAGTTGAAGATTGTAACTCACCGCTGGCAGCATGCCGGGGGGGGGGGCACAATGTGGGCAGGAATATGAGTGGTGTTTTTCACCCAAGAAGGCCGGAAATCTCGTCAGCCATAAAGTTAATATCCGAGGAGTGAGACAGCTAGCTCAACCTTATAAAGCAAATAATTTAACGTCTTGTAAATTTGTTAAGGGTATAACTGGCAAGACTGAAACTTGAGGGTGAAATAGAAATCCCTGGCATGCGCCTAGAAAGAGATTGAGTTCTCTGAGGATGCTTAATCAAGTGCATTATTATTATTATTCTTATTAAAATTAGAAGTGTATATAGGGATGTCTTTGATGATCTTTGAGCCTGGCAAGATCGGTGTCGGACCCAGTCTTCTTAAAACAATGCTCGAGTCTATACTTTAAACGATGCATCTATAGAATTTGTTAGAAAACCGGGGTCTTTTCGGCTCCATACAGGGACGGACAGCATTCAGCGGAGCATGCTTGTCAACAGCATTTACCAGTCTCGAATGTATGGCATCAGTGAGAGTCAGCGGGCTATCAGCAGAGTCTTATTGCAGATCACGAAGACATACAAGTCTCAAAACTGGAGAAAATCAACGCTGATGTGCTTAAACGAAGGTACCCTTAACGAAACGAAGAAATTAAAGAAGGTGCATAGGTGCAGACCCGTGGCACCGGTAAAACATACTTAGCAATCATAAGGTCCAGTCTATGGTCACCAATGTGAGTTGCACGGTAAAATATATGTGTGTGTGTGTGTGTGTGTGTGTGTGTGTGTGTGTGTGTGTGTGTGTGTGTGTGTGTGTGTGTGTGTGTGTGTGTGTGTGTGTGTGTGTGTGTGTGTGTGTGTGTGTGTGTGTGACAACAAGACATTCGCTTAGTGCTCTAAGAGAACTAAGTTACTTTCTAGGCACTGTCCATACGCTGGAAACGAAGTAATGGTAAGTCAAATGATTAGTGATAGCTCGAAATTTAGGAGTCGTTTTCGACCGCTGCCTCAATTTTAAAAGCTTCATTCAGAAGACTGCTTCTACAGCTTGCCATCACGTCAGATCCCTATCCAAGATTTAACTATAAAAATGTAACTAAGTCATTAGTTCTGTCTCGGCTTGACTATTGCAATTCCCTTTTGGCAGGGCTACCAAAGAAAGCCACTGGGCCACTGCAGCTGGCTATGAATATGGCTGCAAGGCTAGTTTTCAAGTGCCAGAGTTTTGACCACGTGTCTCTTTTGCTAAAAGAGCTAGGATGGTTGCCGGTTGATCAATGGATACAGACCTAAGTTCTTACGCTGACCCACAAGGCCTGCCACGGCTTGGCTCCTTCGTACCTTGCTGAACTGCTGCACCAGTTTCAGCCTCCTCGTGCTCTCAGGTCTTGTATTGGCAATAAATTGGCTGTGTTCATTCCTTTGCTTAAAGACCGTTGGTAACAGAAGCTTTTGCTCTTCATGTGCTATACTGTGGAACTAACTTCCACAATTCTTATGCAACGACAACTACTCTCCTGCTGCCGACAATGGCACATCCTTTCCAGCTGTCCTAAGCTGCTACTTCCATGCTCCTCATTACCTCAACTGCTCTCCCGACTCAGCTATTCTTGTCACTTTCTCTTTGTTGCGGGAGATGAACTCGGTTGGCTACTGAATGTGTACCGAGATCTGCTTAGGCCGTGAGTGTGCTATACACAACTTTCCTATGTAACACCCACATAGTCTTAATGGCTTTGTGGAGTTACAGACAGAGACACATTACATGGCACTACATAATAATAATAATAATAATAATAATTCACTTGATAAAGCGCCCTCAGAGAACTTAATCTCTCTCTAGGCGCTTCACATTTGCTGCAAAGTGAAATGCAATTGAATGGTAAGTAAAATCATGCTTGAAAAACAAACAAAATGAATAATATGGTTAGGGGTGACACGCACAGGGTCAGCATGCGAATGTGGTTAGTGGCAGCATGCACAGTGTCAGCACGCATAAGCACATCAAGGACGAATCACAGGGACCCACTAAATGCTGTCCTAAATGGGTGTGTTTTTAGGTTCCTTTTAAATGTGGTCAGGTCGGGGATGTTCTGACGCAGGTCGGGAGGGAGTTCCAGGCTGTGGGAGCATACGAAATAAATGCACGGTCTCCAAAGGATTTGAGGTTTGTACGAGGTATTTCTAGACTGTTGGATTCCGAAAAGCGGGTGGTACGATGCTTGGCCTGATGGGGTAGTATATCTGAAAGATAGGCTGGTGCCATAGAATGAAGGGACCTAAAAGTGAGCGACAAAACCTTGAAGTCAATCCGTTGCTTGACTAGTAACCAGTGCAGGTCGGCGAGAAGTGGAGTAATGTGGCAACTGCGAAGCTCACGACAGACAAGCGTAGCTGCAGAGTTTTGCACAAGCTGCAATCGCCTGATCGCACATGCTGGTAGGCCAGTAAGCAGTGAGTTGCAGAAGTCGAGACAGGATGTCACGAATGCATGGACCAACTTAGATGTGGTATCTTTATCTAAACAAGCCCGAATTTTAGCAATGTTATGAAGCTGAAAATAGGCGGATTTGACTGTGGAGCTGATATGGTCGTCTAACGAGAGGTCGCTTTGGAATATGACACCTAGATTTCGAGCTGATTCAACTGGAGATATGCTGGCAGAGCCAATTTTGAGCGTCAGCCTTTCCAATCTCTGAATCACACTGGGTTTGCCCATAACAAGTAAATTAGTTTTATCATCGCTAAGTTTTAGAAAATTTGCTGCCATCCATGTGCGGATGTCATCAATGCATGCAGCTAGTGAGTTTAGAGAATTTGAGGTGCTCGAAGGCTGGGAGGGATCAAAGCAAAGGTACAACTGAGTGTCATCCGCATAGAAGTGAAAGCCTAGATTGTGCTTGGCAATCACATCAGCAAGAGGCAGAGTGTAAACCATGAAAAGAACCGGACCTAGCACTGAGCCGTGAGGTACTCCATATTTCAGAGGTACTTCAGATGATCTTTGTCCTTTCACGTCAATATTCTGGAGTCTCCCACAGAGATAGGAGCTGAACCACTGCAGAGCAGTGCCAGTGATGCCCAGGCGAGATGAGAGGCGCTCTAGAAGAACTTGGTGATCGATGGTGTCAAAAGCTGCCGAAAGATCAAGCAAAACAAGCAGAGACACTCTACCCATGTCTGCATTCCTAAGTAGGTCGTTGTACACCCTAAGCAATGCTGACTCTGTGGAGTGATTAGCTCTAACGCCAGACTGGAACTTACTAGCAAGGCGTGAGGTTTCGATACACGAGTTCAGCTGGTCCGCCACGACCCATTCCAGTGTCTTTGATAGGATTAAGTTCTCTTGGTCTAGTAGAGCTTTCTTGAGAAGTGGCCTGACTACAGCTTTTTTGAAAGGTGTTGGGACATGACCTGAGGCTAATGACATATTAATTATGTTAGTTATGCATGGCAGCAGCAGATCAATGTAACGTAGGAGCAGGACAGTGGGAATAGGGTCCAGAGGACTTGTTGTCTTCTTTGATTGAGATACGAACTTCGGGACTAGATCACTAGTGACCTGCTTAAATGCAGACATTGAGGTGCAGCCAGGAACCGAGGAACAGCATTCTAGTGGGGATGAAACAGGTTTAGGATTTTGGCTTTAGAATTTATAGGCTTTAGGTTTAGTGCTTAAGGTTTAAAGACTCTGGTTCAAGGATTGAGATTTAGAGTGTACTGCTACTGGCTGCCATGTTTGTCTTACCTCGGCAGGCACTATGCCTACAGGAGAAACCACTTTTTTACAGTAATCGTTGACCTATTAGCTGGCCAAAACTCATCTTCCCATTCAAAGATGGGCATTGGTGCTTAAACACTGACGATGTGGGTATTTACAACAGCAAAAGGCTTATAGTTACACGTCTGCTTGGATAATTTAAAATTTGTAAATTGACACATAGCTGGCCCAGCAGCTGCAATTTATACATACATGTATCACAACTATCAAACTAGGTATCAAGCCAATAGATGGAGAATAAAATTTGCCTCAATGGTTTCGAAAGTTTAATCGACGTTTTCATAGAATAGTAATGCTCCTCACTGCTCATCAAATTCAACAGGCCTTGCCACCATCACTAACCAACTGACATGCTTCCTTTCCAGCACATGTAAAGTGTATAGAAAATATTTAGAACTCTTAAGGTGCAACACAAAGGCTTTATTATTGTTATTATTATTACTACTATTACTATTACTACATATATGTACACTGTATATACCTACATAATCATATATTCAGAGTATTTTGTGTGTGTGCATATATATATATATATATATATATATATATATATATATATATATATATATATATATATATATATATATATATATATATATATATATATATATATATATATATATATATATATATATATATATATATATATATATATATATACCTGAATGTACACATGTAAATTTATATGTAAACGATAAAGCTACCTTTACTGGAGGCACTAAAAAACTGCTCCTTCCGGTGCTCTTTCGGTTGCCAGGGCCGGCAACCAATGGCAACAACTGAGATAAGGGGTTAGTGAGCAGTGCGAATGACACTGTCAATTTCACCAAAACGAGGCAAGGTTGACAGTTCAGGGGAGAGAAAGTTTGACTCGTGCAAATAGAAACTAGATCCGGGGATAGACGGCACACTCAAAGCCAAGCCAAGCCTGCTTTCGTTCTGCACATTCCAACGGCAAATGCCGAATCTGACCGAACCTCTCTTCATGACCTCAAGCAAACAGCATCCACTCCAATCAACTGTCTTTTTTTTGTACCGGCCATCTATTTCCATGTGATCCAACCAGACCAACCTCGAGCCATGCATGCACAGGTCATGCTAAGCATTTCACCTGCTTTGTCGAGAAATGAATCGCTGACCGGCGCCACTAAGAAGCATCTATTCAGCTGTCAAGTTTCGAGCACTTTCAGCACAGCCAGCTATGCACACTACTACACACGGCAGTGTGGGTGGGGCGTGCTCACGTCCGAGCTAGGCTGCATCAGCATCAGCCTCCTGATGCTCCGAGGCTCCTCAGACAGAGACATACTCGGAAGAGCCGTTCACTTCCTGCTAATTGTATCTGAGCATTGCCACTTTCGATGATCAGTTGTCAAGAAACTGAAGGGGGCCACACCTTGACTTGCCCAGGACGGCCAATCAATAGCAGTGCTGAAGCGACATGTCAAGCAGCAAGATGCCCCAACACACCCCTTCAGGATCAGGTGGCAAGGTGAGGGCCAGAAGGCCTCTCTTTAGTTAGTCAGCCTTTACCAAAGGGGTGTCGGCAGGCCAATGCCCATAGGCAAGCATTGGCTTGGCCGGCAGAGGTAGCGATTATGCTAAATCAGCATTATAAACCAGTGTTCGCCCCACGTGCATGCCTAGCAGCCTAACTGCTCACTGCTGCTTGCTACCGCTGCTGCTGCTGCTGCTACTGCTATAGGTGCTACCATTGCTGCAGCTGCTACCATTGCTGATGTTGCCGTTGGTGCTGCTGCTGCTTGCTGCTGCTGCTGCTTGCTGCTGCTGCTTGCTGCTGCTGCTTGCTGCTGCTGCTTGCTGCTGCTGCTTGCTGCTGCTGCTTGCTGCCGCTGCTTGCTGCTGCTGCTGCTGCTTACTGCTGCTGCTACTTACCGCAGAGTTGGTGCCTGATCCAAGAAAATGCAAGGGAAGGCTCCTTCAGTGGCACTATGCGGCAAGCAGTTAGTACTACTTTCACAGCACTAGGCAGCTACCACTTATCTCAGGCAATCACAAGGCTCCAGTCTAATGTGCTACACTATGGAATAAATGTACACTAATGCTACATGCTTGCCACAGGCTTGATAAACACGGACTGCAACTCGAATCGAATAGGCTTACCGAGTCAATGCTGATCGCTCTTGTTAACCGACGGAAGCTATTACTAACCGCCAGTGTAACGTTGCAGCAATCACCACTAAGTCTCAGTCAACAGGTGGCCTGTCACTGCTGACTGAGGCCGGACACCCCAAGCATCAACAAGGATGCATTTAGCTCGAGTATCAGAGATAATAAGTGCTCGTGGCAACTGCAGGCGACCCCCCCCAGCATTGATGCTCTGACAGAACTCGGGAGATGGCAACCAAGCCGCAGACCAGTTCTGCTTGACGTCTGCACCGATGGCAGTACAGTGGCCACACAGCTGCCGATGCCTAGTCACAATGGCAATGCATCGATAAGAGCATGAACTGCTAGCCCCCCAAAACCAAACATCAGTTTGGCCGAGTCGGGCGACAGGCAGCGCTGGTTAGCAACCAGGTCTGACTGGCAATTGCTGGCAATTACCCGGAGCAAACAGAGATGGAGAAGGGTGCCGAATTGAAGGCAGTGTGTAGGCAGACTTCCACGGCACCATAAAGCACAGCAGCACGATCATGCACAGTTTTTTTGAGAGTATGGGAGGTTGCTGCTGACCCAGCTGCGTCACAGGCAATGCCTAGAGGTGGAGCTCCCTGTCCTATTTCCGGTGCTACCTGCTGTTATCGACCAAGAAGTGGGCCAATTGACATGAAGCAACTAGAGAGAAAAGGTGCAAGAGCCGGGAGCCACCCTCCCCGTCCAGAGCAGCTATGCCCACGGCTTGCTCAAGCTCGTGCTAGCAGGTGTGTATGAGATTCTATCGATGGATACTGCCACCAAACTGCATCCACAACCTATCGACTCTTTAATAATAATAATAAGACATTTGTACAGCACCCCTTGAGAACTAATTCTCTTTCTAGGCATTTTATAGATGATGTTAGGGAAGCATGTCAATAGTTAGTGATCACATGCACAACCTTCATTTGTGCTCATGCAGCAATCCAATGGCTGTAATGCAGCCATAGCACTTACCGGTCAAACCAGAAAGCCAGCCAGCTCTTGTGGAGGGATCCGTTTGAGGAATGCTAGTCCAGGAATTCAACCCAGAAGCCCATTGTCAATAGAAGAAACTACGGCACTAACTGGACAACAGTGCAGGCCTTGCTAAGCCAATGCTTGTAATCTATCCCAAAGAACTACAGTACCCAGCACAGGCCACATCCACAATACGATGGGTGCAGGTACACCAATTTATGGCATACAGCTGCTGAACCGGGCAACTGTAAAACCATAAAACCAGAGCTGCAAAAATCCACGTACACAAACCGAGATTGCAATGCTGCACCGATATCCATCAACGAACTGGACCTTGAATGCCTGCCTTTACGATTGTCTTGCATTTGCACTGTCCCCCTTTTGTGTGACTAACTCATCTGATGCTGGCAGAGCGCTGCAAGAAAGCTCTTGACTAAATTTCGTCGATGACCTAGCTGGAGAGATGGTTATAGAAAAGCTGGACCGCGTAAATGTAACTCATCTCTCTCCCCAAGAGGCAGCACTCCAACTGGTTTTTGATGATGACTCCTGGCCAAAACTGGTCTGCTTCGAAGGATGGGATAGCATCACCAATCCAAAAGTGCCGAGCGCCATTTAAAAGAATGCTAGCAGCCACACCTGACATCCGAACAACCAAGCCTTTGGGGGGGTCAACAGTGAAAGCAGCGGCTACGGATGTGACAGCCAAGCAACCAGTTTGGTCCAGTGGTTAAGGTGCTCGCCCCGGCCAAGGTCTGGCCGAGGTCGTGGGCTCGAGCCCCGAGGCATATGTGAAGCGCCTGAATAGAGATCAAGTTTTCTTGGGGCGCTATACATATGAATGAATTATTTAACCAGCTTCTCCCCATTTGACACTTTGCCAATAGGAGGGTAAGAGCTTGGGTTCGGTCAATGCTAGTTCGTATATATAAGGCCACTAGTGCAGTGAGCATGAAGGTCAGCCAAGACGATAGCTGGAGCAGGCAGCAGGCCAGAGCCAATCCAAACAGAGGGAACACATCAGCATAGGGTCAGCTGTAAGAAAACTAAAGGAATGCCCAAATAAACGCTATCGGTGACCGAGAGAAAGAAGTGAGCCTATCTAGGCCAACTATTTTGCTACCGGCAGTTGGCACTAGCACAACGGGGCAGGCATGACATTGGCCGACCCGGGCCACTTCTTGGAAAGGTGAGTGGATCTGTTAGAAACAAATCGGTCCCAACTTTTGGATAAATAACTGAGGCTGATGCAAGATGACCACAGTAGGACGGTAACACGCAGCGGGCTGCAGGTGCACAGCAGAGCTCGTGGGGTTAATGCGAAGGAAGGCAGGAGAGAAGAGACATGCCACGGATTAAGCCGATGAAAGGCCAAACTTGACCTTGCCTGGGGTGGCCAATCAAAGGAGGGTTGAAGAGCATGCCAGCTCCCCTCAGGGTAGGTCTAAAAGGGGGGGGACGACCACTAGGCACGTCTACACCATCGCCATAGCCCCCCCCCCCCGGCGGTGTAGCGCTTGCACATTACATCACAGGTCTCGAGTTAGGGTCTTGCAGCAGGCCAGTCTTTATTGCAAGCTGCGTGCAGAGCGAAAGCCAGCAAGGGAGGCTCTTCTGTCCAGCTGAATCTTTACTTTAAAAATTAAAAATATAATTCATTTGTATAGCGCCACCCCAAGAGAACTTAATCTCTATTCACGTGTGCCTCGAAGCTTGAGCCCACGCCCTCAGCCAGACCTTGGTCGGGTGAGAGCACCTTAACTGCTAGACCAAACCAGCTTTGTTTAGGGCTGACCCCATCCTCTTTATTTGTATTTATATTTATATTTATTATTTATATATATTTATTTTTTGTATTTATTTGTATATTCCTCATCCAGGCTGTCCCCATCCTCTTTATTGTGCCTACCAAGGAGTTCGCGAATCCTATCGGACGCACGTGTGCACTCGCAAGCACACGCTACCACAGACATGCACTCCAGTGGCACACGCATACGGGCGCACACACAGACACGTACGAAAGAGAGAGCGCACGCACGACGACTGCCAAGAAGAGAATGCACAGCTATCGGCTCGCTACATAGCAGGTTAGGTATTTGCACACAAAGTGCCGTACGCTATGTGCAGTTGATGGCAGCCTAACGTTGAGAAACACATCTAGCTTCATAAGAGCACCATACACTCACGCTCAGCACAGTGGCTTCCGCAAAACCCTTGAGCGCAGAGGTAGCAGACAACTCATCAATGATGGGGGGTCGCCGCCAACCTTCCGGCCGGCCTGCCCGGGCGTGCCAGCCGGTGCGGCCTTGGCCGCAGCTGCTCCTAGCGACCGTGCAGATCGGCCACGCGCACGCGCAGCGGCAGCAGCAACAGCAGCGCTCACCTTGCCCACCACGAGCGGACTGTCGTCGCGGTACCAATTCACGGCCGGCAGCGGGCTGCCGGACACGTCACACTCCAGCACGAACCGCTCGCCCTCCGATACCTCGTCGGGACCGCGCAGGCGACAGGCAAAGTTGGGCGGAGACTCGGCGCTCCACTGCTGCGCCGTCACAGCTGCAGCCACCGCCCTGCAAGCGTGAGGCCACGACTCAAAAGCCACCGCCCGAGAGGTAGAGGAGGCGAGAGGGCGCGCAAGGAAGCCACAGAGGTGCTCGGCGCCTCCTTCCTGCCACACCGGTGCCGGCCCGAGCCGGCAACGGCAGCAGCAGAGATGGCGCAAGCTCGAAGCTAGCGCGCCAGCCAGCTAGCTAGCTAGTACGCACCTGCTGGCAGCACCAACTGACGTGGCGGCTGGCCACTGGTGCTGCTGCTGCTGCTGCTGCTGCTGCAGCTGCGGTGTCTTTCTTGCCTGGCCAGACATGCCGCCGACGGGTGTCTGCGGGGATCAGACCTCAAGGCCACTCGATCGGCAACTGTCAGATGCAGACTGCTGCTGTTGCCGTGGAGGTGCAGCAATCCGTGCAGCCCTGGCGCCACGGGAGGCCGGCCTGCTCAGCTAGCAGGCTCTAATCTGATGCCGGTGCCGGACGTCTAAGAACGATTCCGATAGGGAGGGCCTCAGCAGGCTGCAAACCAAACCCTCGACTAGGCTAGACCTGGGGTGGTGGGGGGAGGGGAGTGAGCAAGCCACCACCAACCGACGAATCCAGCGACTGCCCGC
This sequence comes from Cristatella mucedo, assembly GCA_009760855.2. NCBI lineage: Eukaryota > Metazoa > Bryozoa > Phylactolaemata > Cristatellidae > Cristatella > Cristatella mucedo. The sequence goes on from WPIO01000024.1 coordinate 1,675,653, forward strand.
AGAGAGCAGCAGGCTGCTAGTGCTGACTTTGCTGCCACATCAGCTAGCCCCTGCTCAATTCCGGCTGGCCCTTGTCCAGGTCCCACCGCCCCCACCGACCGGGTTACAAAAGTCGACTCGGCAAACAACAACAAATGGAAGTACAGGTGGCAGCTGCAGCCAACCAAAGAAATTATAGTTGAATCAAGAACAAGTGTCTGCCCGAGCCCGGTAACACAGCTGTGCTGGGAAGCTACATCCAAGCCACCCATACTCCAGCCCACCTGCTTAGCCAGCCCTTATCAGCCACCAAGCAGGCCGCCACCACCCACCCTCGGTGGCCTTGAGACAGAGCCAAGCACTTGGATAAACAACCGGACAAGCAACCACAGTCCACAGCCCAAGCCACCGGTAGTCATCACCATTTCAGCAGCTGCATAGTGGCTGCTGATCATGAGCTGCCCGATGCTGGCATCTCAAAGGCTGGATTACTTACGCAAGACACCAACTAGCTGGCTAGCTCGAGAGGGAAGGAGGGAGCATGTATTTGCATAAGGCCGGTTACCGGGGTACCCCTGTGCACATCTCGGCCACCAGCAGCTGAAGGAGCAGGCAGCAGCGTTGCTCCGGCACATAAGACATAAGCTCGGCCTGCCTGCCTGTCTCAAACCTGTAGGTGAGGGGCTAGTGGTGTGGCAAAGCTCAAGGCTGTAACCCCCTCCCCCTCGGCAGCCGTACTATATGCAGTTCAACCACCTGCCGGATGGGCCCCACAAGCCGGCACTGCCAGTGACTCGTGAGCTGTGGCAGCATCCTATTCCTTCTGCAAAGAGCAGTGCTGAGCCGTCTTGGCAAAAAGCACAAGCAGTTCCCACAGCTGGCATTTTAATGATAGTCTCGGAAACATTATACCCTCCGGTCTTAGCCGAGTGAGTAAGGTGCTCTTACTTTTCTACCCAGGTCGTGGGTTCGAGTCTTGCAGCATACAATCTCTCATTGCCTACTTCAATGGGGTTGCTAGCCGCTACAGCTATGTCTACACGGTTCAACTTTTGCATGACCAACTCCTCATCCAACTTTATCTGTTTCACTTTGCTCTTCGATGATCTTGGCCAAATACCTCCCGTATACATGTGCGTGTACATATGTGTGCATGTGTATGTGTATGTGTATGTGTGCGTGTGCGTGTGTGCATCTGTGTGAACATGTGCATGTGCATGTACATGTGCATGTAAATGAGTGCACATATAGATGAACATGCATGTCATACATGTGCGTGCATATGTGCACGCACATGAGCAAACATGCATGTGCACATACACATGAGTTAAAAAGTGAAGTAACGTCAGTGTGGTCAGAAATCAAAAAGTGAAGTCAGCTTATTCAAAGCCTCGTTTCGGCATAGCAGCAGAGCAGCCTTATCGGCAATCTCTTGCACTTGTAATATAGAATTGTGTTCAGCAGGATTCAAAAACTACAGCCTCGATCGTGAAGTAAAAATACTTTACCCCCCTAAGACCCAGAATTGCATAAAAATGTGTGTGAGATCGTCCACATCGTCCACAGTGCGTGTGCATGCGTGTGGTGGTAGTATATATGCACGTGTGAGCACGGGCGCACATGCCAAAATATCCCACAACTGTATACTCCTCGGCGCACATGCCAACACAGAACTGTGCATACGGCACATACAGGTAATCAATAGAGGGTGCATACAGACATCAACCTATACATTTTTTTAATGTGAGTACACGAGCCCGTGGTCCATAAAAACAAGCAGCTGACGTCACGTTTCCAATGCACCCTTTTACAATATGTATAGTACTACTAAGATGATAAACTCCCATGACAAAAATATAGGAGGAGAAAATGTACTAATTTGCCTGTAACTAAAAAAAGCTAAAATAATATTATTTAGTTGTTAAATAAATTAAAATTAATTATAATTATTTCATTCATTTTCCATAAATAATTAGAAAATGTATTAGGCCTTAATTTTCAAGATTTGTCCACGATCTTTTGCAGGTAAATCTAATATATATATATATATATGTATATATATATATATATATATATATATATATATATGCAGATGTATAAATGTAATGTAGAAATATATATATATATGTGTGTGTGTGTGTGTGTATGTATGTATATATATATATAATTATAATAATAATACACTTGATAAAGCACCCTCAGAGAACTCAAATCTCTTTCTAGGCGCTTTACATTTGCTGCAAAGGAACCACGATTGAATGGTGAGTGGTATCATGCTTGATTAACTTAAATAACATGGTTAGGGGTGACATGCACAGGGTCAGCATGCAAATGTGGTTAGTGGCAGAATTAACAGTGTCAGCACGCATAAGCACATAAAGGACAAATCACAGGGACCTACTAAATGCTGTCATGAATAGGTGGGTTTTTAATTTCTTTTTAAATGTGGTCAAGTCTGGGGATATCGTGGCTCAAGTCGGGAGTGAGTTCCAGGCTCTGGGAGCATACGAGCTAAATGCACGGTCTCCAAAGGATTTGAGGTTTGTACGAGGTAAACAGTTAGATTCCGAAAAGCGAGTTGAATGATGCTTGGCCTGGTGGAGGATAGATTCGATAGGTATGCTGAAGCCAAAGAATGAAGGAACCTAAAAGTGAGAGACAAAACCTTGAAGTCGATCCGTTGCTTGACTGGTAGCCAGTGCAGGTCGGCGAGAAGTGGTGTGATGTAGCAACTGTGCTGCTCACGACAGACAAGCCTAGCTGCAGAGTTATGTACCAGCTGTAAGCACCTGATTGCACATGCCGGTAGGCTAGTAAGCAGCGAGTATATGCATACGTTGCCAGCAATATATTTTGCTGCACTTGGCCTCCTGTGAGTATGGTCTGTGCATACCTGTGGTTGGTTGTTGGAACAAGTCTAATGCATGGTGAATATGAAAAAGTATGTTTTGGTTCATTGGCTATCAAGAAATGTTCTGGTCGGTAACTTATTGCCATATTTAAATACTTTCTAAACTTATAATGAGCATTCTAAGTTCCGGTTTCTGACAAGACGTGCCATTAACAGCATGTGTCAACGGCCATCTGGCATTTCAAATTGCAATCTGCACCAGCTCCTGAACATTGGATACAACAAATGGGACTATGCAAGTGCCCATTCTCTTTCCCGCGGTAGCAGTAACCAGATGCTGCTCTTCTCAATTTTGACGACTTGCATATATAAGCCTAAAGTCTTTACCTCAGCCACATCCGCGCTGATCAACCAAATAAGCCAATGCCTCACTTTTTTAAACATGTGACTTAACAAACCAAATCCACTAGGCGATAACGAAGAAGAAGTGAAGAGCAGCAATGTAATAACAGAGGTATTTAGGAGACGAGCTCTTTTTACTAGACTTAAGTTGGCCGATTCGAAGACAAAAACCTCAGAAAGAATTTTAAGGGGGTTACAGGTTGCAACTCAACAGTCACTTTAGTCGAAAGTGATGATATGAAGGCGAGAATATGAGAATGTGTGCAATCTTTTAATGAAGAAACCAGAAAAACTCATGGGCCGAACAACTAATATCAGAAGAGTGAGACCACTGATTGTGTCCAACAAATGATTCCATGTCTTATGAATTGGTTTTGGGTAAGACTGGCAAGACTTCCATTTTTCGACTGAAAAAATAAGCCCTTACTTTTCTAAACCTGCGGTTGTAGACACTGAGTAAGTCTTTGAAAAAAGCTAGATAAATATAAATAAATATATAATTCATTTGTATAGCGCCCCAAGAGAACTTAACCTCTATTCTGACGCTTCACATATGCCTCGGGGCTCAAGCCTATGCTTTACCAGGCACATCTTTTTGAAGTTTTTTGATAAATCAAAAGGAATCCCTACGACTACTCCGTACACGTTTTGGAATGAATTTATGGGAGCATGCTACTCTTAGGTTTTGAGTTTACTGCCTCGATGATTATATGAAGGCTGTCGATAGAGTCTGGGTGAAGACCAAGAAGACCTCAAACAGATTTCCAAAACTTCTGAGCATCAATGCTCTTCAAGTTGCATCGCTGGACAAACTCGATGCTGCACTGCACATAGGATGGAATGAGACGAGATTGAGCAATGATCCGAGCTGGTTACCGGGCACACAACGAGGTCGGTGGGGCAGACATCTTATTTGATCACGAGCTCCATGCCTGCCTATGGGAGTCGCATGACTAACTTGTTGGACCAAGCCGAAGTTCTCCAGACACTCAAGGAATATGCAGACCTGGCTGTTGCTCTGGTCGTCAACGTGTTCAAGTCTCTAGCAATCAATAACGAACGGCCTATGTGACACGAATAGTTTGGTGAGCAACTCCAAAAACACTTCTATAAACAAGATTAGGCAGCTGGGAGGTGGGTCGGTAGATTACAGCTGTAAGAGGCATGCTCTTTGATGGAGATCTGGTAGCAACTAATTAAAATAATGGTACCTGCAAAAAACTGAAAGTCTTATAGTCTAGCGATTCAGTAAGAATGACTGACATCCCAGCACCCACCTTGTCGGACTGCTTGGTCTGAAAGAGTGAGAACCCGGGTGGGGTGGTGTCAGATACACGGCCACCAGAGCAGGGCGCCATGCATGTCAGTATAGCACTGCAAAACTAAGTCAAATTAGTCTGATGTTCCTCAAAGCACTGCAACACCCCGACAGGAGATCGTAGCTCAGAGAGAAAGACGGGCACGGGTGCATGTCTTCTTGTAAGGAGAAAATGGACAGCCTGACAGCCCCTCATCAGAGGCTCACAAATCGCAGCGGCAACCACCACCAATTTTCAGTCGACTCTCCAACTGCAGCAGCACAGCGGAAGCGAGCATAAGCGATGCGGCTGGGAAATGGTGGCAGAAAAAACGGCCGACCTGACACGAGGAAAGCCCCACACGCGTCCACGGTGTGAGTGCATGCGCACACGGCAGCAGCACGGCAGCTGCTGGCTGCCAATCGAGCAGCTGCTGACGAGCGAGCACCAATCCCAGACAAACTGTCAGCATTTGCTCAAGCAGCTGTAGGGCCACCGTACGACCTGAGGCCACGGCCCACGGCCGCTGCTGCAGGCTTTGCCAGCAAGCCACTCTGCGACACAAGGGAAAGGGGGTTAAGCGGAGGCTGGAGTAGGCATGCCCTTGGACAGAATTCTCATTGAGCACCTCGACTTTGAGCACTTCGACTCCTTGCTGCTGCAAGCTGCCACTGCACGGCTCCGGGAAAGCATCATTAGCATAATTCTTTTGTATAGCGCTCTAAAGAGCCGAACCTCTGTCCAGGTGCTGCATATGTGCTGCACCGCTCGAGCCCACGACCTCGGTCGTCAAAGGTGAGCACCTTAACCCCTGGATCAAGCCAGGGTGGAAACAAGAGCCAGGTGCTAAATATCTGTCTGGGGTCATCCTGACACAACAGACCCGTCATACCAAAGCGCACAATGGTGTATGTATTTTGATGCTGCCACGGTCTTGAGCCACTTAACCAACGGCTTTCTATCCCAAGCCACCGACAGCTAGGATAACCATCTCAGGTGACATGGCAAGCGCTTTGAGGACATCGGCAGGTCGTTGCAGCAAATTTCTTTTATTAAAATAATGATAACATGTTTGTTTGGTGACCTATGGAAATAAATACATTCCTGTGTCCTTTACATGAGCTGTAAAGGAATAATATCAACTGATTAGCGACAGCAGCCTTATCTCACCACGTGCTGCTGCTGCTGCTAGCAGCAGCAGTAGGGCACCCCACCGTAGAGTATTACTGCAGGCAGGCACCACCAACACCACCCACCCCCACACACCGGCACGGCGAGCAGAGGTCATCAAGTCTGAAACAGTAAAACCACACTGAGCAAGCGAAGCCTGATACAGCCTGACAAAGAAGCAAGCAGTGGCCAAAGCCTGCTCTCAAGGGTTAGGCCAGCAAGTGCTTCCACTGCCCTGGCCCAGGGGCCAGAAGTAGTGAGTAAGGGCAGAAACAAGCCGTGAAAGAATAAGGGAATGGAACCGGGCCTTCGGGCCTCGGGCTCAGCAATAAAATGCTGGCGAATGGCTGCTGCTCGCTGCTGCTCGCTGCAGCACACAGTACTCAGTACACAGTGGCTGCAAGCTGCCACGCAGGGAGCTTGCAGCTTGCTTGCGTCGTCTCAGCTGTCCTGGGCAAATACCGAGATTTTCCGGCGATTTTTCAGAGCCTCGACCCTGGCTGGCCCACTGGGGGAGAGGGAGGCAGTGGCTAAGCAGGCCCCCCCCCCCCCGATAGGCGATGAGCCCGGCGGGCATGCCCGTACAAGTCGATCGGACGAGGGCAGAGTCCCAGCATCCCTTCGGAGGAAGTGCTGCCCGTGCTCCCGCCGCAGCAACTTTCAATTTCATACAAGGACAATAGATTAGCTGCTCCATTTTTCTGCTTAAAAACCGTTGGCGACAGAAGCTTTAGCTCTGCAGGTCCTAGACTGTGGAACTTGCTTTCACAATTCTTACGCAACGACAACTACTCTCCTGCTGCCGACTATGGCTCATCCTTTTCAGCGGTCCTGAGCTGCTACTTCCACGCTAGTCACTACCTCAACTGCTCTCCTGACTCTGCCATGCTTCCTACTTTCTCTTTGTTGTGTGAGACGAAGTCTGATGGCTACCAAATGCGTATCAAAAGCCACTTAGGCTATGAGTGCTGTATACAAAACTCACCTGTGTAACACTCACATAGTCTATATGGCTGTGTGGAGTTACAGACGGGGATACATTACATAACTTTACAAGGCGAGCTCCCCTTGCTTAATCTGTCTCTATCCTGCTTTCGCACTCTGACCGAAGAGTCAGCTATGCTTCCTCAGAGGGAAGGGGGAAGACAGAAGGGGGAAGTCGATGCAACAGACTCCCATACCCATCCACAATCCTGTCTGCAGCCTGACCCCTGGCCCTTGACTCATTACCTTCAGCAGGATGGAAAGAAAACATGTCTTCGGCAGGTTGCTATGCAAGATTTTACATTTTAAGGAATCCAGATTAGCAACTCGTAAAATCGCACTACTTGATCCTTTGATATGCATACGTATACAGCATACAGCACAGCATGTACACAGAGTGGAGCTAATAAGCTCTGGTCCCACTGTGGACCGGCCCAAGCTGCTGCCCAGCGTGCCGGGCTGCTTGACACCCGGCATGCTCCTTTAACCTTTTTGCGATTGGCTGAGTCTGGCGAGCTCAAGGTGCTGGCCCTCCTTGGCATAAAAATTGGGCCTCGTGGACAGGGTGCACGAGCTTTTGCATGACCGCCATGATGGTGAAAGGGGCCACCTTCCACCCACCCTACCCCACCCCCTTCCTCCCCCTCGCCCTAAAGGAGCTGACAGGCCAACAATGAAGAGACACGAGATGCAGGGCTTGCAGCGCAGCACGTGCCGTCGAGCCTTGCACTTGCTTACAAGAAGTTGCTCATTTACAGGGGGAAAACGTATAACCGTCTACAGCACAGCAGAAGGCAGAACCGGATCAAGCTTAAAAGCTTGTCTCTGCTAGGAAACCAAAGCTAGTCGTGCCACCAGAGAACAGTGCCTGACCGGAAGAGCGAGCGAGCGGTCCGCCGAGAGCCTACCAACGTGCCAGCTAAGCTCGAGCATGACTTAGAACTTCAAAGAGGTGAGACACGAGCTGAGACAGCTAAGCTGGGATAGTGTGCAGTGCGGCAGGCTGCATTCATCTTCATCCTGCAGTGTCCCTTCGACCACGAGAAGAACAGGTTGCAATGTGGGCTCGGGAGTTAAGCTGAATGCCACCTGCAGTGGGGTGGGGGAGAACCCACCGGCACCACAGGTGGCTGAGATGAATCGTCTCCGACAAATCTCCAACGAGTCAGAAGCATAGGGTAGAGGCGTCAACGGCGGCAGAGCAATCACAAGCCTCCCCGACGACCCCATCGGTCGCAGATCTACATAACGGTCGACACTACAGGCCTAATGACCCCCCCCCCCCCCCCAGATAGTCGAAGCCTGCCGAAGCATGCTGCCGACGCCGGCAATACAGCAATACAAACAGCAACAACTACTGCTGATTCCGGGAGTTGCTGCTAGCCACTGCACTTGGCCATGCCTGGTTGGCAGCAGCTCCAAGGCCCCTAGGCTTGCTGCAAATTAGTAATAACAAACGGCCCCCAGCGTTGCTACTTTTAGATACGCCCACGGGCACTGCGACTGCTTTGGTTAGTAGACACGAAAATGCTCTCCGTGCAGAGAGAAGCGCTTCCTGAAAGCTGCCGGTTGCCCAGCAGCTCGGGGCACAGCTATCGCAGCAGCTCTGCTCTGGCTGGCACGCCGGTGGGAGGGACGTTACTCTCTCATCTCTCACCCCAGATCCAGTCGCCCACGGCCACACGAACCGACAACGTGGCAGTAACTAGGGCGAACTGCAGCCACGTACGCCGAACCGACGAGCTACTACGTACGAGCTTACTACATGGAACGTCAAGCGGCGCTCGTACACGTCAATTATCAGCCAGCACCTACTACATCCGGCGAACGTCAGCCACCTCGCCTAGCTTTAAAATGCGACGGCCGAAGCCGGCGACTTGGCGCCAAGTACGCCGGCGACTTTGCGACCAAGTACGCCGACGCCGGCGACTTAGCGCCAAGTACGCCGATGGCGGCTACCGACTACAGGGGTGGCTAGAAAGTAGCACCAGCGTGCTCAACGCCATCCGCGTGCACATCGCCAGTTTCGGAAGCACCGCTGCTGCGGGGCTGGCCGGCTCGCCGCTATTATTACCGTAAGGCTCTGCCGGCCGGACACAGATAGCGCCCGCACAAGGCGCGGCGCTAGCGCCTGCTTCCAAGCACACGCGCGGCCTTCCAAGCACACAAGCCTCCGCGGATGCTGCGCCCGCGAAACGCGGCGGCGAGCACCGCGTGCCCCCGGCGTTCACCGGCTGCCGAGAGCGACGGCAGAGGGAGGGGCGGTTGGGCGCGCGCGCTCGCGCTACCTCGCGTGACTCGAGCGTTCGTCCGCGGACGAACGCTCGGTCGCGCGCGCGCTAGCCGCCGCCCGCGCTTGCCTAGCGGAGCGACTTACGCAGCAGCGACAGCAGCATAAGAAGCCTCGGCGAGGCCGAGGCGCGCGGCCGCGAGGCGCGGCTTCCGAAACTCGACACCGCTGCCCGCGAACGCGTGCTGCGGCTCGGCCGACCGACGACGTAGACGACAGCGGGACGCGCACGCGACAGCGAGCGCGCGCGATGTGCGCGCCGCAGTCGGTGTGCCGCCGCAGCGGAGCGTCCTCTCACCCGTTATCCGACGCTGCCGCCGCCGCCGCCGCCGCCCCGGTACAATGGAGCGGAGCCGCGGAGCGGTCGCGAGTGGACGGCGCACGCTGCACAAGCGGAGCTCGGCGAACCGGTCGCTCTGCGGCTCCTTCGTGCAGCGGTAGATTGAGTCACCGTAGATTAATGAAGCGGTAAATCACTCCGGCGAGTCAGCGGCGCACAGCCCGCCGACTAGAATGACCAGCCGATTGAAGTGGTGGAAGCCTATTCAAGGCTGGAGGCCGGCCCGGCCAGCACCGCGGCCAACCGAATGTCGCGCACCGGCGGGGGGGGGGAGGGCGGCCGACCGCAGCAGCGGACGACAGCCAGCGCTCTGCTGCTTGCGGGTGCTAGACCAGCCGGCGGCGCGCAGGTGCCGATCACGCGTGCGCGTGCGCACCCCCGCCGCCAACGTCGGCCGCTCGCGCCTCAGCCGCCGCCGCCGCCGCCGCCGCCGCAGCAGCAGCAGCAGCAGTAGCGGCGTCGCGGTTTCTTTGTTGCCGAAAATTGGTCCGCCGATTGTGCCGCGTGAAAGCCGGAATGAAAAGGCGCGCCTCAATGAATAATTTATGCACTCGATAAAAATGCTTTGACTCGACTGGCCGATTAGCTTTCAGACTGGGGCTCCTATCGCTTTAAGCTTACTTTAAGCCCACTAGACGAGGCTCGCTCTCCGCAGGTACCGGGCCGGCGTCGATCGAAGCTCCGCGCGGACGGCGGTCGCCGCCCTTAGTAACAACCGCCGTCGGCTCGCTCACCCCTCCGAAAGCGTAGCTGCACGCGGACGCACCGCCGCTCCAGCGGCGCCGCCGCCGACTTTTCGCAGACGCGCCGCCGGCCCGCCGACCGTCGACCCCGGACCGCGTCGTCGCGAGCGGTCGCCTGTGTCTGCCGAGGCGACTCGCCGCGCTCGCGACGACGTCAGACCGCCGATTTCCTACGTTGGACGCGCGCGCCGGCCGCAGCCGCGGCGGACGAAACTCGCGCCGGCTTCAGCCGCAGCTCCCGGCGCTCGGCTGCTAAGTTACGGTACCTATTGCGGATTCCCGGCCACAGTGTCCGAGCGGCATTCCGATGCAAATACAATAACTCGGTCGACTCGTACGACGGCACACTGAGGGTTCAGCATCGCCCGCGCGCTCACGCCCGCGGCGCCGGCACTTCCGGTGCGCCTCGAGCGTATATCTTCGGTTCGCCGCGACGGCACACTAGGTGAGGCAATCGCTCTTCACGACCTCCGCACCCGTGGTCGTGGGTTCGAGTCGGGCGGTGGGCAATCTTTAATTGCCTGCCACAGCAAGCGGCGGCGATCGCCTTTGATGCTCTTCTGCGGCTATATTCAAAAAGAGGCTGCTTAATCAGCTGTAGTTTGGCGCTCAGCTGATGATGCTTCAGTCAGCTGTCCCTTCGCCGCGCGGCGGCCGGCGCACGCCTTTTTTGCTCCGTTCGCGCTTCAAGAGAGCTCCGCGCTAGGGGAGGCGAGAATCGCTGCCGCGGGTGTGGCTGGCTCAGACTCGCCCATCGGGCAGTCGCCAACTAGTAGGTGAACGGCGATATAGAGCGTACTGCCGAATGCCCGGCAGGCGGCAAAGCAGTGCACCTCGAACCATAGCCAATCGCAGGGCGACGAACCGGATGCGCAGGCGCTGAGCAGCAGCGCATATATTCATCAATAAGCTTCGATAAACTCGTCCTGCCCTGCCCGCAATGCGGCAACATACCCACGCCAAGCGCCTCCTCGCCACGTTGCGGCCTCGACAGCAGTACACCAACGCTGGACTGGCTAACGCAGCTAATCACCGGGTTTCGCGCTCGCATAAAAGCAGTGAATGTAAAACAATCAAACTGTAATTTTAATTAGGCTGGAATGCTGAAGAGATCTCGTCAGCAAGCAACTTACAATTTTGGATTGACAGCTACCTGCGCCCCTCCCCGCCTCCCCAGGTTAGGAAAACACCACCTCTCACCAATTCGGCACATCAAGCGCGACACTCCTTTATTGGTTGCTCGGTTCAGCCAATGGTAACGGTTTGTTTCTGTGAGGTCCGCAATGACTATATAGCCGAGGGCCAAATTCGACATAGTCTTAAACCGTTCGGTTGAGGTCCTTCAGGATCGAGTGCCACAATAAAAAAAAAAGTGTTGAGGCTAGGCGTGCACGCTACGGCCGGACTCACAAGCGGGATGTGTCGGCTGACACGTCCGGACAGAACTGGGCCTCAAACACCGCGCTCACTCGAGCGGTACTAGTCCCTGCCGTGACCGCACGTGACGAATACCTGTGAAGCCCTGAGCCTCGGAATCATGGCCAGGAACTTTTAGGTCCAGCATCTATGCATTCACTTATGTCGATAGGAGCGCAATACGCTAGTGAAAGCGAGGACAACTGATAATTTAAGAGAACGGGTCCTTATCCAAAGCGTGGAGCCAGAAGTCGTAACAACTCCAAAAGGCGACGTTGACTTGCGAGCGCAGGTTGCGTCGCCAGTCTATTCGACAGCGACGGAGGGCTAAAGGCTACCACAGCCACCCATGGCATACAACAAGTCTATGGACTCTTACGTGACTCGAGGTCTGGAGTTCAAACCCTGGTTAGATTAAAGACTTGACCTCAACTTCTGGAGAACAGCTCGTTGCCTGTTGTTACATGGCTTGGGCTTTCATGCTGCCTAGCCATAGATTTTCGCAGGACCGGCTCCTATCCCTTGAAATGTAGGAACCGCGACAAATAGATATCCCAGCAATCACAATTGATCACACTTCTTCTATATATGTAAAGTGCATAGGAAGAGATTAGGTTCACTGGTAGCGCAATATAAATGTATTCTCATATTATTTCCTGGCAGCACGCTGCTGCTTCGCTGCCCCTCCTGAAATGAAGGCCGTCCTGGGGAATAATAAAATAAACCCAACACGGCCAAGGTATCTATGTTTAGCTTAACTACCTCACTGGGCTCTAACATTAATCACTACCGAGGATTTTTTCAGACTCCTTTAAAACTCATTGCTGCTAGCTTGCCCTTATTTTGATCGCCGACTGCCGTCGTCGCAGCAACGAGCTGTTTCAGCGCGTCCTCAGAAGCCTCGGCATTTCCGACGTCCAAGCCGATAGCACTTCACTTGGCTTGAGACAGGCATACTCCATCAGCTGCAGCGAAATAGTTAGTGGTGTCTGAAACAATCTTAAACTCGAAGGAGATAATAATAATATAATCAAAACATATTTGTGTAATTGCGGCCTCTAAGAACTTACTCTCTTTCTAGGCACATATCCTGTAAATAAAACGTGATCGTATGATCAGTGGTAACACGTACAATGTCATCATGCATAACAATTTAATATAATTTAGTGGTAACAAGCACATTTTCAACACACATACATAATATGGTTAGCGGCGGCATGCACAGTGCTTTCACGCATAAGCGCACAAAAGTCTAATCATATGGACCCACTAAATGCTGTGATAAATAGATGCGTTTTTAGATCTTTAAATCTCGCCAAGAAAGTCAATGCCGTGACGTCAGTCGCGAGTGAGTTCCAGGCTTTGGGAGTATACGAACTAAAAGTGCCATCTTCAAAGGATTTTGATGGGAGGTATAGGTAAATGGTTAGATTCCGAAAAGTGGGTGGTACGATGCTTAACATGGTGGGGAGCAGATCTGATAGGTAGGCTGGAGCAAAAGAATGAGGGGACCTAAAAGCGAGTGACAGAACCTTGAAGTCGATGCGCTGCTTGACTGGGAGCCAGTGCAGATCGGCGAGAACTGGTGTGATGTGGCAGCTGGGACGCTCACGACAGACAAACTTTACGGCAGAGTATTTCGCCAACTGTAAGCAAAATAAAAAAATAAGTCCCTTTTGGAGAGCAGGAAGCTATGCCCAGATCAGCGAGCCCTTTTAAGCTGCCAAAAATAATTACCTCCTCAGTAAATGTAAACTGAAACGATAGTATAGTAAATCAACCCGATTGTGACACAAACTTGAGCTTAGTTAGCAATTTCTGAATTATAATCGTTATAAGGCGTACATTTAATAATCTGCCGCTGATTTCAAAAGACCGTCTTAAGTGATCTCGAGGTGGAGGTGAAGCATTCAGCTCTCCGTTAATGTCCTTGACTTATTCTTAAGGTATGGGCATTCTTGATTGTTGTCCCTCTGCTGTCTCCGCCATAACTGTGGCCACAAAGGCGGCGTCTGCCCTTCGCTGGTCTCGCTTCGAGGCACACTATCCCTTCGTCAGTATCGCACCGTGAATCTTCAAGTACCCCCTACGTGTACCACGTTGTGATGAAGCACTTCAGCTCAGCAGCCGTAACAGTGCGTTCGTAACAGTTTTACCCCATGTTAACAAAAGGATGATTCCTTACGGAAGCCGACACTGCACTGAGCTGCGTGCCGAAGGCGACCACCCCCCCCCCCTTTGTAGAAGCAGCCTAGTCTAGTCCCACCTAAAAAAAAAGTGTTACCCAGAGGCAACCACTGGGCAACGCACCAACTGCACGAAAGTATGTCGATTGCAGATTTCCACCGATCGCAGCTGAAAACGGCAGCAACAAAGAGCTCCCACACCTTAAAATGACGCGTCCATAGCGAATGAGTAGCTTGGCCACAAATGCACAACGAATGAATGAAGAAAATAACTTAGGGCACTCCCCGATCTTAGTATGAAGTCCAAGAATAAGCTTATTGCTGCACTACTAACGCCTACGATGTCGTTAAACCAAGGAGCAAGTTTCGCTCAACACCGTCAGCGGCTGGCCTGAGCGAATAATCTTTCCCATACCCTTCGAAGACCACAAGCCTCATCGCAGCTTCAGTTGATGAATACTTATCCATCTGCAATTCGTCTGCAATCGTGTAATGTTGAAGCCTCGGTCTCCTGCGAAGCTCTTTGAACTCGCGGTAGTTTTCTCGTCTACCAGACGCATAGGCATTAATAGATCTTTGACTTCGTCTTCCCGCCACACAATTTTGCAAACTCAACTACCTGCTTATCAGTATATATATATATATATATATATATATATATATATATATATATAGCAAATGTAAAGCGCCTAGAGAGAGATTAAGTTCTCTGAGGGCGCTTTATCAAGTGAATTATATATATATATATATATATATATATATATATATATATGTGTGTGTGTGTATATATATACTCAGGTGTCTACACTGTACGTACAGTTATGCATGCAAATAGAAGTGCATAGAGGTACACATTACGATATTATAATCGCGAGCCACTGTAATGCCACCTTGAACTATGCAGCGGCACACTGGTGCCCGCAGGCTGAACGCAAGCACAATAGACGCTAGGTTGTCGTAGTGGCTCAGCCGGCACTTTTTTGGGAGCTGCCTCCAGCCAGTACATGGAAGGCACGCCTTCGCACGACTCCACAACGTACCACCGGCGCTAGCTGCCTGTCGAGACCTGGGGGGGCGCGACGGCACTCCGAAAAGCCCACCGCTCATCCAGAGTTCCTGAATCCTCCTTCCTGAAACGCACAGCTTTAGGTGATTTTTCCGGCATTTTTTACCACTCTTCTCGCCGGTGCAGACGCTTCATTCTTCTCCTACTTCTCATCAACGTGGAGGAGTGCCACTGGCTAAAGTCAATCGTACATGCTCACACGAGGCACAAAAGTGGAGCCAGGAATTTCGTCCAAGGGGCGAGATCTGTAAAGATTGTATGAAGGGTACAAGACCCGCAAGGTCTTCGTGTAGTAGGCGGGGCTAGACTTGTACTTCATGCAAAACTGTAGCGAAAAATCACAGCGTTTATTCGATACGAATTCGGTGGTTGCTCATCGAGTGGAACCAAGTCGCTGGTGCTGTATGGATAGGAGCTGTCCAGGTCGCTGCCCCCGCAGAAGGGGGCCAATACCTTCCCCCATGGCTCCGTCGGTGCCCAGACAGCTGCTGCTGCTGATGCTGCCGAATGCCCTGCTCAGGTGCCGCTGGCACTTCTAGCGCTGCTGCTGAGCATTGCAAGCTCGTGCTTGGCAGAACATCGCTTCGCTAGGTGAGCACACTCGAATAATGACGCTACCACTATAGTGCCAGTTCAGACCAGTCTAACCTACGCTGCCCTATACCGGGGTGGGGGGGTCACTGTGCATACCTGCTGCACATGTACGCAAGGGTACTTGCACCTAAATGCATGCATATGGAAACGCAGGAATTCACTGGGGACCAGCGCGAGTCGTGCAGCTGAGAGGCTCTCCGGTAGTCGCCGACCGCAGCGGCAGCAGCAGGCCTAGCGGTTGCAGCTCAGCTCAGCTGCCCGTTTGCAATTAACAAACGTACCCCGTTCGCTCAGGCAGCGCATCGGGATTCGGCTCCAATGCGTAATGCGATCACTTATTACGCCGTCGCTGTAAGCGCCAAGTCCAGAGCTGGAGAGCGGTGCTATCGATAATTCGATTAGCTGAGCGCTGGCCATTATAACCAGGAGGTCGTTCTACGCTCGAAACAGAGCATTTTACCACCGCTCTCAAACCTACTGGCCTTCAGTAGTTCTGATTTAAATTTGAAAACTTACGTGGGTCTTTTGCATAATAATAATAATAACAATTATAACAAAAAATATCAATAATTAAAATAATGATAGGTGGTTTGAATTGGGCCCTAAGAGAAACTACTCTATTCATGCGCTTTACAACTCGCCGCGAGAGAATCAATACCCTTGGGTTTGGTAGCATGCGCGATATCAAGCACACAAAACGGAACACTTAGATCACGCTTAGGTCAGCATGCTAAAGCAAGCATGAAGACACTCAAGGCTTCCAGTTAATAGAACCTATGGCGAGTAACTTGCACTGAATCATAATGTACAGTAATGCTTCTCCACCTGTAACTCCACCAAGCCACAAGGACTAATTAGGTGTCACCAAGGAAAGTTTTGTTTAGCGAACTCAAAGCCTAGGCGGTTCACGTTACGCACACGGTAGGACGGTTGACTTTAATGTCCAGTTAAGCATGCAAAGCGGAACCGGAACAAAAAAGGCAAGCTCACTTGGCAAAAAGAAAGCCGACTGGAAAAATGCTTCTTTACTGTGACTTAAAAATACGAAAGTCATTGCAGGTAGTGACCGTAGCCGGAAGTGAAGTATGATGAACGTCGAGATGACTAGACGTTGAGGAGCACGCAGTTCGAGAGCGCAGTAGAGGAGCAAGGCCGTCAGATGAACAGGCTGGTGCAAGCGAAGGTGAAGGTTCCTGTTAGTTAGAGAGGGGATATCAAAGTTGTTTCTATGCTTGATAGGAAGCCAGTGAAACTCAAGCAGAAATCATGTGATGTGGCAGTAATGCCGTTGACGGCAGAGCTCACGAGGTTATGAGTGTTGCATCCGTTGCAGACGATAATGGGCACACGCCGGGAATCCTGAATAAAGGAGATACCAATAATCTAGAACTGATGTCACAAGTGCGTAAACCAGTTTGGCTGTCTTATTTTTGTCTCAGCAGGCACAACTTTTTCGCAGAGTTCCACAGCTGAAAGTAGGCCAACGTAACCTTAGAGGCAATGCGGTCATTCAATGACAGGTCGTTTTGAAACAGCCTGTCGAGATTATGGGCAGACGTCACGGGATGATGCTAGATGAACCAATCTTTAGGGTGAGGTCTTCCAACTTTGGGTCACATTAGGCTTGCCGATAATTATTAGGTAGGGTTTAATGTTATTGACTGGCATCACGATATATCCTTACTTGACCACATTTAAAAAGAAGCTGAAAACGCATCTATTTACCACAATCTTTAGTGGGTCCATGTGACTCGTCATTTGTGTGCTTATGCGTGTTGTCATCGAGCATGCTACCACAAACCATTTGGCCATGCTTCCTTTGCAGAAAATGTGGAAGTGCCTACAGAGAGATTGGGCTCTCTGGAGGCGCTATAACAAATTTATTATTTTCATTATCAAGCTTCAGGAAGTAAGGGGCCGTCCAAGTGTGCGTGTGAGCGGGCCGGATGCAGGCATCGAGGCAATTGAGTCGGATGAGGAGCAACACGGCTTGTTACACGTTAGAACTAGGACCGGTAGCGATGGGTGTCATCGGTTTGAAAAATGAAAGCCGAGATCAAGTTTGGCGATGACATCGGCCGGAGGAAGAGTATTGATTGTTGAAGAGGGGGGCCTAAGACCGAACCCTGAGGTAACCCATCCTCCAGGTTCACTAGATGACCGACAGGCGTTTACATCTACACTCGGACATTTCTCACTGAATGAGGATCCAAGCCAGTTAGGCGCTGTGCCAGCGATACTGCATATGCCTGTACGTACATACGTGAGCCAGTACGTCCAGTTTATACCTGGACGTACTTGCAAATAATCCCCATAGACTGTTTCTTGGTGCGTGTTCGTGCTAGGTTTTGTATTTTTGTGAGCTCACGACGCCGACACCAGAACACGAGCGTGTAAATGCGTGCCGCGTCTGCCCAGAAGCCTCTGTAGGCCCAACCTACCCTCATTTGAGAACCCAAAGCTGTTTACTGAAGACTCGCTGTCAGCAGCATTCAACAGACCTGTCTAAAAATAACTATCTCTTTACAGATTAAATAAGATCACTCCTTTACAAAAATGATACCCCATGCTGCCGTATAAAAACTTATTTTAAAACAACCGCACTGAAGGCGGGCCGCTCTAGCAGTCGTTTCAGCTACATCTGTAGAAAAACCGCGGTAGTTCACACTGGCGGAAAACATCACACGAAATGATTAGCTAATTTTACCACCTCAGCTATGCAGAGGCAGAAGATCCTCTATGGCCATCACCACCACAAGCAGTGGCCAATAACGGATCTCCCACATCAGGACTCGAACCCACGACCTGGGTTGTGAAGAGCGAGCACCGTAGCCCCAGGGTAAAGCTGAGCTCGTTGGGCACTTTGCCAGACAAGCCTCCAGTACCGCTCTCTCCGTGTCTGCTAGCTTCTCCCTGGCTGCCCGGTAGCCAGACAGCCAGCCACCCGAGCAGGGATTATCTGACTTAATGAACCGGCTAAAGAGGCTGTTCTTTACAAAAGATGGACTCGAACGGCTATAGCTACGCTTGGGCCCGCCTGGCCCAGCCCCTTCACCACATCAAGGGACGGCTTTTACTTCCTCAGCCCCCCCATCCTGACGCCTTTATATTTACCCCTGTCTGTAACTTCACGAAGCCACAAAAACTAATCGCGGCTTAGTCTTTGTGTCCGTGGCTTAGTATTTGTGGCTCGGCGGACGGAGTTACAGACGGACAGAGCGTGCTATAAAAAAGCTGGAAGAGTTTTTCGATAGCCTAGGTGACTTACGGTCAACAGAAGACATCTCGTACGACAGAAAGAAAGAAGCATAGCTGAATAAGGACAGTCAATGGGCATGGAAATAGCAGTACTGGGCAGCTGGAAAGGGTGTGGCAGCGTAAGGATAACAGATGGCTTTGTTCGAGAAGTTCGGAAATAAATTTCACGTGTCTAATTTATTAACCTGAGAAGACCCGAGGTCACGAGGAGGCTAAAACGGGTGCAAATGGTTCAACTGTACAGCTACGGAGGGGCCAAAGCGTGGATCGGCCTCGAGGATCAAAGCAAGAATTTTGCCCCGTACCTGCCGCTCAACTAGGAGCCTTAGCAGATCCTTGAGCATTGAAGCCACGGACTGAATTTCGTAGATATAAGGCAGAGTTGGTACGGTCTTGTTGAGAGACCACCGAGGTGCTACTTAAATCTTTATCCTGCCACCTGCGGTAAGTAGTCCTTAATCCCGGATTGGTATTGAACGTAATGACTAGACAGCGGTTCATCAAGAAAAAACAGCCTTCAAAGCGGCATCGGCACGCAGACGATAATCGTGACTCCGCTTTTTTGCCGCTCTAGCTTCGCTACGCTCACTCCCCACCCCGCCGCGCTCGCTATCGAGTTGTAAACAGGAGCGATCGCCGCTGCGGGTCGGGCTGCTACGCCGAAAGAGCGGGGGGGGGGCGCTCGAAGGCCGTTGCCCTAGTCCTCTATTGGGAGGGCGCACGGACTACGCTTCCGCAGCCAATGAGATAGGACCCAACGGCGATCCAGCCGTTCAGGGAGCGAGGCGACACTAAAGCCTCAGATCGGATGCCTCGCGGCTAATCGGCTAATCGGCTCCGACAGCAGCCGAAGCCGCGGCTCCGTTGTCCCGCTTCTCCCCCTCCACCCCATCGACACGCACTCGCGCACGCGCCCGTTCTGAAGCTATCGCACTGGCCGCCAAGCGGCAGTAAAGAGCAGTGGTTGGGCGACGCCACATTTAACAGCCGCTCCAGGTTAATAAGGCGGTGGTTTGTCGGATGACCGAGCCTCCAGCAATTAATTAGCCGCCATAAAGCTGCTGTTAATTGAGTTGGCAGGAGTCGTTAGGTTGGGTTGCGGCGGTAGTGGCGAGACGCCCCTCCTGCGCATAGGCATCTCGTCTCTCTCGCGCGAGCTGCAGACGTGCAGATGGCACTGCTTCGACAGTCGCCGCGCCTCTTTGTCACCGCGTCGAGAGGCGACGCGCGTTTTGCGGTCCGTTTTCCCGCCGAAGTGCACTGCTACGACCCTGCAGCTTGCGGTGGAGGCAGATTGCGAAAAACCAGGTTATTATAGATCGAAGGAAAAATGCGTCGGGCGGCATCTGAAATGCTGCTTTGGCGAGTGAGCATAGTCGACGTTGTGCGCAGGTGGTTTTTGTCAGAGAGGACGTCTCCGATACTATCGAGCCGACGAAGAGGCAGAGCCGCGGTGACCTCGAGCATCGAGCATCGAGCTTGCGCGTCTTTTCCGAGTGCCACTCAGCGCTCGCGACCTGACTGGGGCGGACGATATATCTCGTCATCGCGAATTCAACAAACATGCACTAGTCAGAGGCGTTGCCATTTCTTAATTTCAGCGAAGGAATAATCGAGGCTTCTTTCAGGTACATTGCACCGGCACGGGCGCTGCAAAGGCACGGAATCTTTACCTTACAGGATCGCGGGCGTGCTCGCAGCAAGGTCACGGTTAGAGTCACAAGAAGTGAACGATCCTTTCTGAGCAGCTCAAGAGAGAAAACCATTGGCTTTACACTGGCTCCAACTGCAATGCTTCTGCTTAACTGTAATCAGAACTCGGATTAAGCACCAGCCTGCTATGTTTTACCGCCGCCCGCCGAGTTCTCAGCACACGTCAGGTTCGAGGAATTATTATCTTATTTTCCCCCCTTCGACTCGCGATTCACGTGTCAGGCTGCGAACGCTCTTTGGGGGCACTACTTTTACTTATAAGCTATCGCCCTCGAAATGTTGTTATGCTGTTAAATGTTGCAAATGGCGTAATATTTCCCACCAGCTCCGCTACACTCGACGTCCAGTTTCGTCACTGGCTCAGACGTGCACCGCGCTTACACCGACGATCTTTCCCCGAATGTCAACCCTAGGCCTTCTTCGTAGGCTTTCGCGAGTCGTAAAAACCACGCACAGCTCTCGCAAATGAGGACATAACAATTGTTGTCGCTATCTTGACTTGGTTAGTTGTTACAAACGGGGTGCAGCAGCTTGTACGTTCGGACAGAACCAGGCCGCGAACGCAGCAGTGCTCGTAGCGGTGCCAGTCCCAGCCGACGCACAACAAATTACCGGTGAAGCCGAAATCCTTGAAATCGCACCTAACGACTAGTCGGTGAGCGCATCAGTGAGCGCAGGTATCAGGCCGACAGCAGCTGAGCACTGCAGCGATGAGGATCATCCCGCATCTTTAGATGCAATGTCTAGTTGACTTCGACGGAGGGCTACAGGCGTTCAATGGCGGCCGCGACGTGCAGCAACTCTCGCACTGCTCAACGCCGAAGCTCGAATCGGTTCAAATGCCAAGGCCAACTTCTGCACCACAGCTCTCTGGCTGCTCCGGCTTTCATGCTGCCTTGCCAAGAGATAATCGCGTAGTCGGTTCCTAGCCATCATCAATCCAAAAAAAATCCTTGCTGATTAAACAGCCTCTTTTTGTGTAGCGACAGAAGAGCCTTTTAGGGCTAACACCACCGCTTGCAGTGGCGATAAAGAATCGCCCACCGCAAGAATCGAACTCACGACCTCGGGACCGAGGCCGTGAAAAGCAACCGCCGCCGTACCTAGTGTGCCATCACGGCTCTCCAAAATCAGGAACTGAGGATTATGAATATCAGTCATAATCTCATAATCTGGCCGATTTAGCAGGCCGCTGTCCACTGCGCCGTCATTAAATTAAGGCGGCCCGCGTCATCTCGGCATCAACGAGTGTCTTAACAATATCGGCCTTTATTACTCCCCATCCCCACGGCCGATACTAAAAGTCAAATTAATAATTCAAAGCCCTTATAGGAGCACCGTCATTCGGATCAAACATACCCAGGTGTACTGGATTAATAGATTGAAATTCTTAGAATTTGCTTCATTCGCATTGCACTGTGAGAGAGTTTAATCTCTATATATGGGCGCTTTACGTATGCCAAGAGCTCGAAACCTAGGTGTCTTGTTCCAAAGTGACCTTTTCCTTAGAGACCACATCAGCTCCACAGTCAAGTCTGCAAACTTTAAGCTACACAAAATTGCTAAAATTCGTGCTTGATTAGACAGGGATACCACATCTAAATTGGTCCTTGCATTTGTGACATCTCGTCTTGACTTCTGTAACTCACTGCTTGCTGGTCTACCGGCCTGTGCATTCAGACGCTTACAGCTGGTGCAAAACTCTGCAGTGAGGCTTGTCTGCCGTGAGCGTCGCATTTGCCACGTCACACCGGATTGACGTAGCCACATCTCTCCCCCAATATGCCGACATTTAAAAGGAACTACAAACGCACTTGTTGACAGCATTTTGTGGGTCCTCGTGTCTGACTTGTGTGTGCCTATGCGTGCAGAAACTGTGCATGGTGCCACTAACCACATTTACATGTTGATACTGTGCATTTCACCTTAAACATTTTATGCTGGTTGACATTGTGCATTCTACGACTAAATACATAAATAAATGCTAGCTGATTTAACAGCTTCTTTCATCGATTCTCTTTCATGCCACATATCATCGATTCTAACCGATCTGCACTAGGTACCAGTCAAGCAACGCATTGACTTCAAGGTTTCGTCACTCACTTTTGAGTCGCTTAATAATAACAATAATTCACTTGATAAAGCGCCCTCAGAGAACTTAATCTCTCTCTCTAGGCGCTTTACATTTACTGAAAAGTGAAATGCAATTGAATGGTAAGTAAAATCATGCTTGAAAAACAAACGAAATGAATAATATGGTTAGGGGTGACATGCACAGGGTCAGCATGCGAATGTGGTTAGTGGCAGCATGCACAGTGTCAGCACGCATAAGCACATCAAGGACGAATCACAGGGACCCACTAAATGCTGTCCTAAATAGGTGTGTTTTTAGGTTCCTTTTAAATGTGGTCAGGTCAGGGGATGTTCTGACGCAGGTCGGGAGGGAGTTCCAGGCTTTGGGAGCATATGAACTAAATGCACGGTCTCCAAAAGATTTGAGGTTTGTACGAGGTATTTCTAGACTGTTGGATTCCGAAAAGCAGGTGGTACGATGCTTGGCCTGATGGGGTAGTATATCTGAAAGATAGGCTGGAGCCATAGAATGAAGAGACCTAAAAGTGAGCGACAAAACCTTGAAGTCCTTAGATGTGGTATCCTTATCTAAACAAGCCCGAATTTTAGCAATGTTATGAAGCTGAAA
This sequence comes from Cristatella mucedo, assembly GCA_009760855.2. NCBI lineage: Eukaryota > Metazoa > Bryozoa > Phylactolaemata > Cristatellidae > Cristatella > Cristatella mucedo. Next base: position 1,698,644 of record WPIO01000024.1, read on the forward strand.
ATAGGCTGATTTGACTGTGGAGCTGATATGGTCGTCTAACGAGAGGTCGCTTTGGAATATGACACCTAGATTTCGAGCTGATTCAACTGGAGATATGCTGGCAGAGCCAATTTTGAGAGTCAGCCTTTCCAATCTCTGAATCACACTGGGTTTGCCCATTACAAGTAAGTTAGTTTTATCATCGTTTAGTTTTAGAAAATTTGCTGCCACCCATGTGCGGATGTCCTCAATGCATGCAGCTAGTGAGTTTAGAGAATTTGAGGTGCTCGAAGGCTGGGAGGGATCAAAGCAAAGGTACAACTGAGTGTCATCCGCATAGAAGTGAAAGCCTAGATTGTGCTTGGCAATGACATCAGCAAGAGGCAGAGTATAAACCGTGAAAAGAACCGGACCTAGCACGGAGCTCTGAGGTACTCCATATTTCAGAGGTACTTCAGATGATCTTTGTCCATTCACGTCAATAGTCTGGAGTCTCCCACTGAGATAGGACCTGAACCACTGCAGAGTAGTGCCAGTGATGCCCAGGCGAGATGAGAGGTTCGCTAGAAGAACTTTGTCATCGATGGTATCAAAAGCTGCCGAAAGATCAAGCAAAACAAGCAGAGACACTCTACCCATGTCTGCATTCCTAAGTAGGTCGTTGTATACCCGAAGCAATGCTGACTCTGTGGAGTGATTAGCTCTAAAGCCAGACTGGAACTTACTAGCAAGGTGTGAGGTTTCGATATACGAGTTCAGCTGGTCCGCCACGACCCGTTCCAGTGTCTTTGATAGGAATGGTAGAAGGGAAACTGGGCGGTAGTTGCTCAAGTCATTTATAGGCTCCAACCTACCCATCAGATCTACTTCCCACCAGGCGTACCACCATCGTACCACCTGCTTTTCGGAATCTAACTGTTTACCAATACCTCGTACAAACCTCAAATCCTTTGGAGACCGTGCATTTAGTTCGTATGCTCCCAAAGCCTGGAACTCCCTCCCAACTTGCGTCAGAACATCCCCTGACATGACCACATTTAAAAGGAATTTAAAAACACACCTATTTAGGACAGCCTTTAGTGGGTCCCTTTGATTCTCCCTTCATGTGCTTATGCGTGCTGACACTGTGCATGCAGCCACTAACCACATTCGCATGCTGACCCTGTGCATGTCACCCCTTACCGGGTTATTCGTGTTGTTTATCAAGCATGATATCACTCACCATTCAATCGCGTTTCTCTTTGCAGCAAATGTAAAGCGCCTAGAAAGAGATCGAGTTCTCTGAGGGTGCTTTATCAAGAGCATTGCTATTATTATATATTATTAGGTGGTTGTGGCCAAGCTTTTATTAAAGATAGGTGCTGAGTGCAGTGCAAGGTGCAATTCGTCGGTACCTTGGTAGCCTATGCTTAAAGGCCTGTGCCATTGCTAATGTAGCAATCGATGCTTGCATTTGAAATTCAGATTCAATAATAATGTGCTCGTCTTGCGTCTCGCGGACGGAGAAGAGCCTAACAAAGGTCAACGTCGAAGCTCATGCGTGACAATATAATAATAATAATAATAATTTACTTAATAAAAATATGCATGCTTGTGTATGTGCTTGCCTGTGTTTTCGGGTGAACTTGCCAGTGTTAGTACAGTCCCAGTGTGACTGTTGTGCATGGTTGTGGTTGCAAACCCTCAATCCTCCAGCCATTGGAGCTAAGTCATGCCTTGCTTGCAAACATTTTCATGATTGGTAAGATTGTATATCTATTATAACGACTGTCTGTGCTCTCCTAATTTTAGCATGACGACCTTAGTTTAACCAACTGCTGGAATGACTAAATTGGTGCATGAATTCCACGGCAGCTGCACTCCATACGAAGTTATATTCTTCAAACAAACAAACCGGCACAATCGGAATGAGATCCAACAGGCGGCAGTGGCTAGTTGCTATATAAATTTGCTAATATAAAGGCAGCACAGGATTTGCACAACCCACTGTTTTATTTGTGCATGTGTTTTGTGTGCGTGTATGCGTGCGTCGACAAGTGTATGTAGATATGTTTAATGTGCTATTTTGGTATGTATGTTTGTGTTTCAGTGTGAATGCTTGCTTGCCTTTGTGTTTGTTTCGATCAGAGAGAACGCCTGCAAATCCAATCCAACTCACTCTCGGATACAGCAAGGTGTCTTACCATCTTTACTTGGAACGGCTACTCTGATGTATGATGACTTATGAACGTCGGACTTTAGCCGTAATCTCACGGGCCTGCCCACGGAGATAAGTGGCCCCCTCTCCGAATAGCAGTTCGGGTGCACCCTTGAGTGTGAGGTGAGGGTGTGTGCTCGCCACGTGTAAATGTGGTTGTGTGCTGATTTTTGGGTGGGTATGCACTGTTGTCTGCATGTATATAATTCATTTGTATAGCGCCACAAGAGAACTTAATCTATATTCAGGCGCTTCACATGTGACTCGGGGCTCGACCTCAGCCAGACCTTGGTCAGGGCGAGCACCTTAACCGCTGGACCAAACCAGCTCACAAGGGTATTTGCGTTTTCTTTTTCAGTACGTATGAGCCGTGTTCATGTACGGTTACCTAATCTTCCGTGCACCTTCGTGCAAGTTATTTATTGCATATTGTTTTCTTATTGAGTTAATAATACGTGTGTTCAGTGACATGTGCCTGGTATGCGGTCAGGCACAAAGGTGTGTTATGTCTGTTTATTTTACTTTTTACTGCTTGCAGCTGCAGCAGAACGTATTTACACTCATGAAAACTCTAAACATGCTTCAAAGTTGTTGTGCTTGGGGTCAGTTATCCTTTGGCTATCGGCTAATTTCAAGAGAAGAACCAATGCACAAATACACGTAAACTTATAGACTTCTTGTTTGAGCCATTTATCTAGGTAGCTGTGGTTTCGGCACATATGCGATAATAAATATATGACACTCAAAACGTGCCTCCATCTACCACTTCTCCCCGACCTGCGCTGGCTTCACATCAAGCAGTGTGTCGACTTCAAGGTTTCGTCAATCACTTTTTGGTCCCTTTGTTCATCAGCTTCGGCCTCAGGATCTTAACAACTTCCTTATCAAGCTAGGCATAGTAAAACCTACTCTTCTGACTCATGTCGTCTAACTGTACCTCTAACCAACCTCGAATGCTTTAGAGGCCTTAACTTGAGTTCGCGTGCTCCCAAAGCATGGAACTCACACACGGCATACTCTGAACTGTCGACATTTTAAAAAGAAGCTAATAACCTATCTATTTCACACATCTGCTCTTCAGCATGCATGCATGTATGTATCTCAGTCACTAAATCCACAAAGACTACGTGGGTGTTACATAGGAGAGCTGTGTATAGCACACTCGCGGCCAAAGCAGATTTCGGTACACATTCGGTAGCCAACAGAGTTCATCTCGCGCAGCAAAAGGAAAGTGACAAGAATAGCTGAGTTGGGAGAGCAGTTGAGGTAATGAGGAGCATGGAAGTAGCAGCTTAGGACAGCTGGAAAGGATGTGCCATTGTCGGCAGCAGGAGAATAGTTGTCGTTGCATAGTAATTGTGGAAGTTAGTTCCACAGTATAGAACCTGAAGAGAAAAAGCTTCTGTTACCAAAGGTCATTAAGAAGAGGAATGAACACAGCCAATGTATTGCCAATACAATATAACAATAATAATAATAATATTGCACTTGATAAAGCGCCCTCAGAGAACTTAATCTCTTTCTAGGCGCTTTACATTTGCTGCAAAGTGATACGCAATAGAATAGTAAGTAAAATCATGCTTGAAAAACAAACAAAATGAATAATATGGTTAGGGGTGACATGCACAGGGTCAGCATGCAAATGTGGTTAGTGGCAGCGTGCACAGTGTCAGCACGCATAAGCACATCAAGGACGAATCACGGGGACCCAATAAATGCTGTCCTAAATAGGTGTTTTTAAGTTTCTTTTAAATGTTGTCAGGTCAGGGGATGTTCTGACGCAGGTCGGGAGGGAGTTCCAGACTTTGGGAGCATACGAACTAAATGCCCAGTCTCTAAAGGATTTGACGTTTGTACGGGGTATTTGTAGACTGTTGGATTCCGAAAAGCGGGTGGTACGATGCTTGGCCTGATGGGGGAGTATATCGGAGAGATAGGCTGGAGCCATAGAATGAAGGGACCTAAAAGTGAGCGACGAAACCTTGAAGTCAATTCATTGCTTGACTAGTAGCCAGTGCAGGTCGGCGAGAAGTGAAATAATGTGGCAACTGCGAAGCTCACGACAGACAAGCCTAGCTGCAGAGTTTTGCACCAGCTGCAATCGCCTGATCGCACATGCTGGGAGGCCAGTAAGCAGTGAGTTGCAGAAGTCGAGACGAGATGTCACGAATGCATGGACCAACTTGGACGTGGTATCCTTATCTAAACAAGCCCTAATTTTAGCAATGTTATGAAGCTGAAAATAGGCTGATTTGACTGTGGAGCTGATCTGGTCGTCTAACGAGAGGTCGCTTTGGAATATGACACCTAGAATTCGAGCTGATTCAACTGGAGATATGCTGGCAGAGCCAATTTTGAAAGTCAGCCTTTCCAATTTCTGAATCACACTACGTTTGCCCATAACTAGTAAGTTAGTTTTATCATCGTTTAGTTTTAGAAAATTTGCTGCTATCCATGATCGGATGTCATCAATGCATGCAGCAAGTGAGTTGAGAGAATTTGAGGTGCTCGAAGGCTGGGAGGGATCAAAGCAAAGGTACAAGACCTGAGAGAACGAGGAGGCTGAAACTGGTGCAGCAGTTCAGCAAGGTACGAAGGAGCCAAGCAGTGGCAGGCCTTGTGTGTCAGCTTAAGAACTTTGGTCTGCATCCGTTGATCAACCGGCAACCATCCTAGCTCTTTTAGCAAAGGAGACACGTGGTCAAACCTCTGGGACTTGAAAACTAGCCTTGCAGCCAAATTCATAGCCAGCTGCAGTGGCCCAGTGGCTTTCTTTGGTAGCCTTGCCAAAAGGGAATTGCAATAATCAAGCCGAGACAGAACTAAGGAGCACAGGATTATATTATATTTGTGATGCAGGTCTCCTTGATCTGCACCCAGACTCGACCGATACCCTCACTGATGCAGTGAAAATGACACTTAAGAGTGCTCTTGACATGCATGCTGGTACGAACTTCAAAACCATTGGAGACCGTGCCTTAAGTTCGTATGCTCCCAAAGCCTGGAACTCACTACCGACGCATGCCACATCGACCCCACATTAACGCATCTGGTTATTACAGCATTTAGTGGGTCATTGTGATTTGTCCTTTGTGTGCTTATGCATGCTGACACTATGCCTGCTGCTAACCATATCGACATGTTGACCCTGTGCATATCACACATGACATCGTTAATGCTACCAATCATCATTTGGTCCTGCTTTCTTTATTGCTAATGTTACCAATCATCGTTTGGTCATGCTTTCTTTACAACATCGGTACAGTGCATAGAAAGAGATTCAGTTCTCCGAGGATGCTATACAAACGTATTATCATTATTACTATTATTATTATAATGTGACCAAGTGCATTTTAGATGCTGTGAAACGATTTCGCCAGGCGAATACAACACCATTCTAATATCATATAACACATACTGGAGGACATCAGTAATAAAATTTCCTTACAAACAATAGAAAGTGACAGCCGTAAGAGCATGTCACCATAAACCAACAAGACCTCGTTAGTGAACAGTTTGCTGTTTTTATTGCTTGCAAATTTGGCAGCAGTAGTTACATCATAGCACACAACAAACCAGGAGTTCAGTCGACTGAACTGAAGTCCAAAAAGTCCGACTATTTCTGCAGATAGCAGATAACGAATGTAAGAATCGCGACATACTGGACAAAAGTCCTCATAAATACTAGCATATACATATACTCGCACAAACAAACAATGCTCTGTACACGCAATTGAACACACATAAAAGCAGACACATAAACCCATTAAAAACACACACAAGTGATCACATAGCTGTGCATTCAAACACAAGCTACCACATGCTCCAGTAGCACACATATAACGGCACTTCTATGCCATGCCATTAGAAATATTTGTGTGCATTTACAAATGCCAATATATCACACACAGAAACATCGGTCCTACTGGCAGCACACTGAAACACACCAAAGCAAACACAAAATGTGAGTGTGTGTGTGTTGACACATACACAAACCAGGCTCCTGCCCACATGTAAGCAAATGTATGCAAACACGCACAAACACACAAGAAATAATCATCAACAGACAAACAAATCCTAAAAAAATCACGTAGGAAACTTGACAAGACTTGTACAAGTGCAGGCCATGTACATGCATATCGTACATGGCATTGCACCACGATATGTAACACAAATTACACAATACCAGCTACTAGCATCACGCATACACGCTAACAAGCGTACAGGCGGTTCAGCAAAAGCGTTTAAGCATCTAGCAACAACCGCACATACGTAGGTACTTTCATCATATTCACACAACTGTTATTATTTAATATGTGGGCAGGGCAATGCATGCAATGCATGATGCTTCCACTTCACGACCTATGTAGTTGGTTTAAGCACTGCAGTGGGCAATCCTTTATTGACTGCCACAAGCAAGATTGAGAGCTGCAAATTATCTGCTGCTGCTACTCAAATGATGCTGCTGATTCAACCGACCTTCACCTTAACATTTACCTGGCACAAACGGTACACATACAAATACACACAAGCAGCAGCAACTGCATCTGCCTTCACACCTCGAAATGTGGAGAAGCAAACGTGAACAAATAAAGGTCACGCCTGACAAGTACATGCTTCCATAAACTAACACTAATTATGCACATGGTTATGCAATAACGTTCACAGACACAGACCTGAATAAGACAGCGCAGCACATTGACAACAGAAGTCGGTGCTGACGACACGTCTGTCTATCACAAGCTAAAGTATACATGCTGAGCCTATGCTAAGCTAGTGCACGATGATTTGAAATCTATTAAAATGTAACACCGAAACACATCAACATAACTCAGGACCACTGAACGTTTGCTTATTGCTGGCATCAAAGTTTAGGTGAAGCATAAGGTCGACGAAGACAGTGTACTAAAACGAACAAGGTTTCAGTGCAAAATAACGTCAGGCACAGACAATGTGGGTTGTTGAATCTCGGCTTTTGGGGTGCCACACAGCTGCAGCTCATGCATACTCTCGAAAGATCTACACATGTACATCCAGCCAGATGCCGAATGAAAAGCAATCCCTAAAAAATGATCACACATTTGGTTGTTAATCTGGCTAATGCAGTACTCTGGCTGTCGTCGACTTGATGTGCTAAAAGGGGCATTCGAGTAGCTGGTTATAATAATAAAAATGATACATTTGTTACAGCAGCCTCAGAGAACTCAATCTAGGCAATTTACATTTGCTGCAAATGAAGCATGATCAAATGGTTGGTGGTAGCATGCTGATTTAACAACAAGCACAACAACATGCTTGGAGGTGACATGCACAGGATCAGTAGTTGGTGAAAGTAGTCAGCTGAGGCAGAACCAGAGCTGAGGCAGAACGGCACAGCCATTACAATATTTACAATCATTTGGTAATGCTGTCTATAATAATAATAATAATAATAATATTGCACTTGATAAAGCGCCCTCAGAGAACTTAATCTCTCTCTAGGCGCTTTACATTTGCTGCAAAGTGATACGCAATAGAATAGTAAGTAAAATCATGCTTGAAAAACAAACAAAATGAATAACATGGTTAGGGGTTACATGCACTGGGTCAGCATGCAAATGTGGTTAGTGGCAGCATGAACAGTGTCAGCACGCAAAAGCACATCGAGGACGAATCACAAGGACCCACTAAATGCTGTCCTAAATAGGTATGTTTTTAAGTTTCTTTTAAATGTGGTCAGGTCAGGGGATGTTCTGATGCAGGTCGGGAGGGAGTTCCAGGCTGTGGGAGCATACGAGCTAAATGCACGGTCTCCAAAGGATTTAAGGTTTGTACGAGGTATTTCTAGACTGTTGGATTCCGAAAAGCGAGTGGTACGATGCCTGATGGGGTAGTATATCTGAAAGATAGGCTGGAGCCATAGAATGAAGAGACCTAAAAGTGAGCGACAAAACCTTGAAGTCAATCCGTTGCTTGACTGGTAACCAGTGCAGGTCGGCGAGAAGTGGAGTAATGTGGCAACTGCGACGCTCACGACAGACAAGCCTAGCTGCAGAGTTTTGCACCAGCTGCAATCGCCTGACCGCACATGCTGGTAGGCCAGTAAGCAGTGAGTTGCAGAAGTCTATAAAGCATCTGTAAAGTGCCTAGACAGAGATTCGTTTCTCTGATGGTACTATACAATAGCATAATTAGTATTATTACTACTATCTTGACAAACTAGATTATATTAGCATACATGGGAAAAACAATCACAAATGGTATCCATCGAAGGCTCACAATAGCGTGAATACACACCCACAACCACGCAAGAATGACAGGGAGCATAGTCGAACCTGTACAGAAGCAGACGCATAAATACATCATTAACACAACTATCAACATACCGCAGGGGATATACACAAGAATTCACCGAAACAAGAAAACATAAGAACAAGAACTCATACACAAGCATACATGCAAACTTCGTCTGCGACAGGTGCACGATATGCAGCCTGACATTGGTTGTGGACTTGCTATCCTGGAGTCAATTACAAACACCGAATGGTATAAAATCGTGTATTTTTAGAATGGCACAGGCAGTTAGCTATATGAACTGCACGCATTGCCAATGTTCACAAAACCGACAGCGAAAGATTTTACCCATTAATTAGGCACAACAATTGACCGCTTCCAACACACCTGTTCTTTATTTGCAGTATCTAACGCTTGCGATTTCACATGAATGGGCAGCGAATGCCAGAAAACATCTTTACTAGAGCATTCGAGTTTCGGCGCAGTGGGATGTACTGCCGCCTTGTCAAGTGCGCAAGACCGAAACCAGGGATCACGAAGGGAAGCATAGAATTCGGCTAGCGCAGCCGCACTGACCACATGACTACGGTTCTCCAAACTACAAGGCAGAAGAACTCACGTATCTTGCAAGGCATTGCTCCAAGCACATCGATTTAGTTATTGATGAGAAATACAAGGCTTTACGACCGCCCGCGGGCTCTTTTCGAGCCACGACAAGCGCTGTCTGCCAGCTCGGACGGCGCCAGTAACGCGGGGTAAAACGGGTCTTTGTCGAAACACGCGGTTTCAGTTCACGGAAAGTGTATTGACAATTTCACGGTACTTTAAGATGAAACAGCAAATTATGATAATTTTGTTTTATGCCTGAGCAAAAACCGTGCAGTTTTGAGTAAAACCAACAAGTTCTGTCGGATGTGGCGCCCTGCCCGCGCAGGCGACTGCCGTCCCCTGTCCACTGCCTATTTGGCAGTTCATCTAGCAATTAGGCTCTTACGATCGGTGATTTTTAAATACATTATCACATGCACTAACTTGTTTTGAAATCCCATAGGGACATGCGATGCGATTAGCATTCGTTGTAGGCTACCACCGGGCGCACGTTTTCCTACTCGCACAATTACGACAAATGAAATTGCACGAGATCACATTCTTAAAATCTATCTTTACATTCTGGTATCACTACACGTCATTGAGCACACGAAAGCTCATCGTAAGCATATATTCGCACTTCCGGATTTGTGGCTAGGTGTCCGCTACGGTCAATATCCCGGAGCCGGTCCCATAGGGTATGTTTCGTGTCTGACTGTACCGTATTGCAGCAGTTTTCAATAGGTAGTATATTTATTAAACCTAAGTGGTAGCCAATGAGTTTACCCAACGCTCCTTTGGACAGGTTCGAGCCGAAGGTGATGTTAACACCGTTTGGTGCGCCTTGTGAAGACTCGATGCCACCCAGCCGCCCGCGGAGGCTCACCGCCTCCCATTGGTATTATGCTACGCACGAAACGCGCTAATGAGTATGCCTGGCTTGAGTAGGGCCCCAGTGAGGAATTGATTCCTCAGCGGAAGAGTTTACCAAGCGGATGAAAGGGCGGAAACGCGCTGGTGTAGCGAGGCCAGCCTTTAGGCTACGTGAATTGATCTTATTGGCTAGGCAGGAGTGGAGGACTATTTAATCATTGGAGCGCCTGGCGCCGCGTCGCCAACGATCCTAGAACGATGTCAGCTGCTACTTTATTCGCGTTCATCGTCGCTTATTTTTTGTCGTTTGCTGTGGGCGATAACGTAAAAGGATCAGTGCAGTTGAATACCGGCACGTTCGATAAGGTATGATAATAGCTCGTAGCTTTTAAACCAGCTTGTCTTTAACGTCAGCCGATCCCCGTTTCTGGATTGTTCTCTGTCGACGTGCGATTTGTAGGACTTCGCGTCCATAATCATGAACGCTTTTTAATTGCTACCCAGATTATTGAAAGCTCTGTTGCTTTCACATGGGTCGCTCGCCGCTGCGGGGCTGATGAACCGCGGAGAGCAGCGAGCGCAGCCGCTGACCCGTTGTGGCAGCTTGAGGCAAAATGATATGCCAATGCAGGATTAACCCGGCAGAACCACCCAACAGGTCGCAGTGGCCGCCGCCCTCCTGCGTGCACTCGTGAGGTTCAAAGAAGATAGAGCAATCCCTAGCAGGAAGATAGTATTGGCTGCTTACACATCGTACAGCATCTGCTTTTAGGTGGTGCCGCTGCACAAATACGTATTGGTCAAGTTCGATGAACCATACCCGTACGGTGACAAGCAGGATGAGTTTAAGAAGGTAGCAGAGAGCACTATCAATCAACCAGATCTGCTGGTTGCCGAAGTCAACATCGCCGGTAAGCCTGCAGCTGCGTTCACTGTACTTCTCCAAGCCTCGATGTCATCATGTGTGACGTCTTATGGCTGCGAACGTGTTTCCAGATTATGGCGCCAAGGAGAATAGCGAGCTGGGTGAAAAGTATGAAGTTTTGAAGGCAGACTACCCAGCGTATAGACTATTCCGGCAGGGATCAGCTTCACCTGTTCGCTATAAAGGTTCGACCAAAGCAGACGACATTAAGAGATTCATTGTGAAGGAGACCGGTAAGAAGTGCCTCCGTACAATGCTGCCTCCGAAGCTGATATCCCGGCTGTTGGTCTTCAGTCTTGGACTGCCTGACTCGCGATTCGTAATCTGTTCGTGGCTATATGCCTGATCTAAAGCTCCATAGCACGGCGACTACTTCTTCGAAGCGACGTTTTGTGGCATTTTGGTTTTGCTGTTGCTTTATCTGTTTGGTTAAAAGCACAAACATTGGTTGAAGTTAGATAAGTGTATTAAGAAACTGACGTGGCACGTGTATGGTGCACGTTATGCTGTTTCAGTATGCTACTTACCTAGCTCAAGATCTTTTAGTACTGTCGACTGCTAGCTATTTTCCTTGCCCAATTTTGTATAGTTTGTGTATCGTATGACAATTTTGCTTACTCTGGCTCTACACTTACCGCAACTCTGAAGGTACATGTCTGCTAATCCATGGACTCACCTCCACACACTGCACCCACCTTTCCTTACAATTGTTCACAGCAGTTCGTAGCACTATTTTTTGTCGGCGTTGGTTCCTTTGGTATGCGCATGTTCTATGGTTTACAGACGAGGTGGCATTTGCAAGTGGCCTGCTGTCGTTCCAATAAGGGCTGCTTTTCTGGTATCTGCTAGCAAGCCTGCCAAGCCATGGCAGAGGGAAAGAAGGGTCCTTAGCGACATAACCGGCACCTTGCCCTAAATGTTTCACCACTGTCGCATCTGCGACTATCTGCTGCTTGTGCTCATGAGTTGCACCATCTCAGCATTTACTTGTTTTATGAAGCACAGTCCATCTGTACTCTCTGATGTTGTGTCAGCAATGAAATGCCTTATGTATGTTGTCTGTACCACGACGTGGTCGGCTGCCTCAAACTTTGCATGAGGCTTAGTGCCACGTAGCTGTGGAAACTGTGTACATATGCTCATGGAAATTTTGGCCTTACTCTGTGCATGCACCAGCTAGGAATAAGTGGCCATCCAGCTCGGCTTCAATGCTTAGGTTTGTTTACATAGTGCAGGCTCGATTCCTGGTGGCCGTGTCATTGACGGCATTGTGTAGCTCGAACCGTGGCTACATGCTCGAACCGTTAGTTGTTGCAATGCACGGTTAACCGTTTGTTCCAGGATTATGGTTTGGGCTACCTGCCTGCTTAGAGAAATTTGACAAGCTGACGAAGGAGTTCTACTCTGCCGGTGATGCTGCCAGCCGACAGGCAGTTGTAGAAAAAGCCAAGAAGGCTTCTGGTGGGCTGACGATCGAAGCTGAAAAGAAATCGGCCGGCGTTTACATCAAAACGATGGAGAGGATCGTGGAGAAAGGAGAGGAGTTTGTCGAAGCTGAGATCAAGAGGATTGAAAAGCTATCGGAGGGCCAGCTGTCTGACGTGAAAAAGAGCGACTTTAAAGATCGTCTCAATATCTTGATGTCTTTCCGATATGGAAGGAATAAAGACGAGCTCTAGAATTTCTTGCACTGCCATTCGCAATGCCACACTTTGAATAGGGTATCGTGCTAGATCATCGGTAGACATTGCTCCGATGCCATCTGTCTCTTCTATCTTAGTTGTCCAAGCTCATGACCGAGGACTGTAGTGCTGTTATTGCAATTGTGTTATACATTTTTCCACAGTTATTAGCTCGAGATGTTATACCGCAGCACTGAAATCAATAAATAATGCAGGGCTTGCTATTGCTTCTCTTTGTTATTTTATATCCACCGTTTGTATGCACATCGGTAAAGTGTTACCTAAAGCTTGTCACGAGTCACTATTTTGATGGGCACTGCATCTCACTGTCCTGCCAGTTGCTGAACCACCGGACAGATTTATGTATGGTAATGCACCCCAAAGGCTTACAAACCCATGACCTCTGTAATCAAAGGTGAGGGTCTTACCAACTCTTTCCGTCCATTAGTATTCCGAGCAGAGGAGTTGTGATTGGTATTAACTGAAATGCAAATTAGAACGTGCTACGTGTAATGTGTCCATGCAAGTGCCGCTCGATTAGGGTGCACTCGATGCCAATGGTCGGCAAGCATCAAAGATGCCACCGAAAGCTTCAGGGAAAAACGGATGCTCGGGTTCTCCTTGTGATCATGAGCTGCAAGTTCACCACTTCTCCGTGCCTTTCGTGGTAAAGGAAGAGCTGAAAATCCCGATGTCATATCAGTTGTGGCTTTAATGCATAGGTGCCACGACAGGCAATATTGTTGAAGAAAGGTGGTGTAGGTATCTGAATAAATTGCTGAATTTCTTGGATGATACAGCTTTTTTTTTGCTTCTCAAGAAACAACACCTAACCATCCCAAAATGTGCTCACCTGTATGAAGACACACGCATCCATAGGCATGTACCCACGAACTCAGTTGTGACTTGGTTGCTGACATGAAAATAAGGTCTTACAGAGTGTGTTGCTGAAACTCTCAAAAACCAACACACCCACTTGGATACTAACAAGCTATGAGACCTCCCAGTCTTCCAGCACGAATTCTCTCAACTCCCTTGCTACATGCATTGATGACATCCGCACATGGATAGCACCAAATTTTCTTAAATTGAATGAGGATAAAACCAACTTACTAGTTTTGGGCGAGCCAAGTGTGATTCAGATATTTGACACCCTAAAGCTCAAAATCAGCTTTGCTCCATATCTCCTGTTGAATCTTCACGAATTCAATCTGTTCCAAAGTGGCATATCATTAGATGACCACATCAGCTCCACCGTGAGGTCTGCCTGCTTTCAGCTACACTACGTTGCTAAAATTCGGGCTTGCTTAGATAGGGCTACTACATCTAAATTAGTCCATGCATTTGTGACATCCTGCCTCGACTTCTTTTGTGACATCCCGTCTCGACTTCTGCGACTCACTGCTTACTGGCCTACCTGCATGTGCGATCAGGCGATTGCAGCTGGTGCAAAACTCTGCAGCTAGGCTTGTCTGTCGTGAACGTCGTAGTTGCCACATTACTCCACTTCTCGCCGACCTGCACTGGCTACCAGTGAGGCAACGGATTGACTTCAAGGTTTTGTCGCTCACTTTTAGGTCTCTTCATTATATGGCTCCAGCCTATCTTTCAGATATACTACCCCATCAGGCCAAGCATCGTACCACTCGCTTTTCGGAATCCAACAGTCTAGAAATACCTCGTACAAACCTTCAATCCTTTGGAGACCGTGCATTTAGCTCGTATGCTCCCACAGCCTGGAACTCCCTCCCGACCTGCGTCAGAACATCCCCTGACCTGACCACATTTAAAAGGAACTTAAAAACACCTATTTAGGACAGCATTTAGTGGGTCCCTGTGATTCGTCCTCGATGTGCTTATGTGTGCTGACTGTGCATGCTGCCACTAATCACATTTGCATGCTGACCCTGTGCATGTCACCCCTAACCATTTTATTCATTTTTTTCAAGCATGATTTTACTTACCATTCAATTGCATTTCCCTTTGCAGGAAATGTAAGGCGCCTAGAGAGAGATTAAGTTCTCTGAGGGCGCTTTATCGAGTGTATTATTATTATTATGGTGTGGCCCCTCCGTGTCTTATCTTGGCTACTGAAACGTTGGCATTCTGCACCATCCAGATTACGATTGCCTAGTGTTTATTCGCGGTTTCTGAATCGCTTTGATTAGCTACTGGGTACATTGTAGCCCATGTTTTGAAGACATACAATCCCAACTCATGTAATACTCATACAAGAAGCTAACATGCACATGTTGGTCACAGCATTTGCCATGTCTGTGTGAATTGTCCTTTATGTGTGCTGCCTCTACTAACGTTATTAATAACTATATTCAAATGCTTCCCTTACAGCATATGTAAAGAGTCTAGCAAGAGACTATTCTCTTGAGGTTGCTATACAAATGACTTATTGCAAGGTAATGTGTGTATTTCCGCCTGTAACTCCACAAAGTCACATAGGCAAAGTGGGTGTTATGCAGGAGAGGTTTTTATAGCCCACTCAAAGCCAAAGCGGTTGTCCGTGAGTACGCATGCGGCAGCCAACAGACTTCATCTCAAGCAACGCCGAGCTGGTTTGGTCCAGCGGTTAAGGTGCTCGCCCCGACCAAGGTCTGGCTGAGGTCGTGGGCTCGAGCCCCGAGGCATATGTGAAGTGCCTGAATAGAGATTAAGTTCTCTTGGGGCGCTATATAAATGATATATATATATATATATATATAATAAGAGAAATTTGAGAAGTATAGCTGTCAGCAGAATAGTCGAAGCGACACTAGAATGGATGTAGGAACTCATGACAGCTGGCAAGGATTTGCCACGGTCGGCAGTAGAATATATGTCGCTTCATTTGAATTGCAAAAAGTCAGCTCAGCAGTCGAGAGCCTGCAAAGCAAAAGCGTCAGAGTTGTTGTTATCATCATTAGCACAAATAGGCAGCAGTACAGCTGGGCTTCGAGCTAGCAGAGTTCCGTTTTTTGATGCTTTGCAGTGCTTGCTGCCGTCGACTTCATGTATCGAGGCAGCAGGTTCGATTCCGTCAGGCGTGCTACATGGGCGCCTGCCTCCACCAAAACTTTATTATTATGCATCCAGCATCTGCGGTTAGAGTTGTGACGGTGACCTTGGGGAATAGCGACGGAGCGATGAAAGTATTTAATGTTAGAATTGGGAAATAACTGAGGACTCCAGTCTGTCGTGGCTTTTGATATACAGGATGAATTAAGTAAAGCATGTTTGGGTCGCAGTATTAAGCGTCTGTAAGTTAACGGCCCGGATGACCAGCAGTCTGCTGAGAGCAGTCCTCTCCAGCGGCCCTGACCTTCTACTTCCATGCTATCACGACCTCAACTGCTCTCCTGACTCTGATGGGCTTTCCATTTTCTCTTTGCTGCGCGAGATAAAAGTCTCTTGGCTACTGACCGCGTACCCAAAGCCGCCTAGGCTATGAGTGCTATACAAAAGCTCCTGCGTAACACCCACATAGTCTCTGCGGAGTTACAGACGGAGATTCATTTCTACATTAAATTAATGATGAGACTACTTCCAAAGCTAAACTAAATTGCATGACGGCAGCGAGAGCGCACCTGTCGAGGGCAATATGAGGACCACTGTAACATAGGTGCTGGCCGCTTTTGAACCACCACGTGACAAAATCTGGAAATCCGATGTGTCTTGGTTATCTATAATTAAACATTTTCCTTGGCTATGGAAAGGGCTACTGGTGGCGTGCAGTTGTCTAGTACATTAGCCCTTTTGGCGACAGCGCTACCATGCAGGTTTTGGTGCAGCGCTCCCAACTCATATACCCATACCTTATGATGACCGATAAGACTGCTGGTCGATTTCTAGCTGTTTGTGCTTCGACGATTAGTCTTCGCATAATCTAACCACATTTGCATGCTGACCCTGTGCATGTCACCCCTAACCATATTATTCATTTCGTTTTTTTTTCAAGCATGATTTACTTACCATTCAATTGCATTTCACTTTACAGCAAATGTAAAGCGCCTAGAGAAAGATTAAGTTCTCTGAGGGCGCTTTATCAAGTGAATTATTATTATTATTATTATTAATCTTCCTCTGAACTCCACAAAGCCACGTTGGGCGCTATGCAGGAGTTTTCCCGATCGCACTCAAAGCCTAAGCGGCTTTTGGTAGGCACTCCCAGCCAATGCAGTAGCCAACACTTCCGTATCGCTCGACAAATACAAAGTGAGAAGCATAGACGAGTCAGGAAGTCGATGGATCGTCCGATTGCTACGTCGTGGTGAGAGCCTATTGGTTTCAAACCCACGATCTTACTTTGACCAGTATGGTAATGCTACGTTTAATGTATCGACTTGCAGTAAAACAAGTGAAGTGACATATTGTTCCTATTCTAATTAAGGAGAGTAATTGTTGCTGTTCACTGCCTTTAGAAAGTCCAACTGAATGTAAGGAAAGTAATGGTGGATCCCCGGTGTTTACTAACTGTTAATGCTTAACGAGGTGGCAAAGAGAATGCATATTCCATTATCCCCACCGAGGTCGGCTTTATTAGGGGGTGGGGGATACGGACATTTCCCCTTGGACGTTTCCCCCCACCAGTGTATAGTTTAGGTTTCAGTTTTTAGTGTTTTGAGTTTTACGGATTTTAGGGTTTAGTGTTTAGCGTTTAGGGTTGTAGAGTTTAGGGTTTTTAGGGTTTAGGCTTTAGCGTTTAGGGTTTTAGTGTTTAGGTTTTAGGGCGGGCTGCGGCTCCGCCGCCTAAATCTACCCTTGTTCGCATTCCACGCTTTAATTAGTGCGTATTAGTGCATAACCAGATCTCTAGAGGTCGAATTATACTCGCTAGACCTCGGAGGCTTGGCGCCCATTTGCAGGGACACGCGGCATGCCGTAGCGCGCACCCGCTTTGACGGGTACGAACGCGTGCCTGGCGGAGTCGAGGGAGACCTAACTTCCGCGGGACCGAACTGTATAGCTCCCTGCTGCTGCCGCTCGCTCCGTTAGAAACCGTCATTTCAATCCATCCATTCCTCTAATTATACTGAGTTGATTTTACTTTAGTAGAGCATTAACTTCCATTTAATCACGTATTTATATATATATATATTTATATATGTATGCTTTCTTAGTTATACATTCATCAACACAGGGGGAATATCCTACCATGGAGGGAATGTCCGGGGGAACGTCTTAAGGTCCACCGGTGGGAAATGTCGGGGGGGGGGGAGACGTCCAAGGGGGGGGGGAGAATGTCCTAAGCCGGGGGTAGGGCAGTGGAATGCTGCCCTACATAAGCCTGTAAGCTACGACTATTCATGGTTTGCTCTTGAATAATAATAAATAGTAACGAGATACTATTCTACACTTAGTGTACAATAACTACACTTTGTAACCTAGCAAAATAAAACTAGTTTTGGAACGTATACAAAGTAAATAATGCTCCACTAGTAGCCATGCTTCGAGGCGACCGCTCCACAAGTGCAGCCAGGTCATTAGTATCTGACTAGTACCTTCACGAGGGCTGTCTTTTAGACTTTAGTAGGAATGCTGATTCTACATTTACACCTGTCACCAGATCTTTGCTGCTACGCCCCCACTAGAGGTACGCAAGTACCTGCACGAATACACATTCCCTTTTAGTATTACTACCTATTAAATCTACTCTACGTATCCATGTAACTGCCCGACCAGGCAAAGCAGCCACCACCCGCTTTTCGGACACTGTTTACCCATGCCTCGTACAAACCACCTCAAATCCTTTGCAGACCGATCCTTTAGTTCGTTCCTCCCGAAAGCCTGGAACTCACTACCGACTTTCCGTCACATCTTCTGACGACATTTACGACAACATTTAGTGGGTCCCTTTGATTCGTCCTTTGTGCATGCTGCCACTTTCATTCTGACCCTGTGCATGCTAACCCTAACCATGTAATTCTTGTTGCTTATCGAGCATGCTACCGCGTACCATTCGATCACATTTCAGTTGTAGTAAATGTAAAGCGCCTCGAGATTTGAGTTAAGGTTGCTGTACCAAGTGATAATTCTCAGGTGGATCACAATGCCCTTCAACATGCCATTCACATTACCAGACCATTTACCCACATGCTTCTGCAATTACGAGCTTAATATTTGATATACGTCTGTTAACCCACGAAACGGTCCTCATACGGGTGGCAAATGAAGGGCTCCTAACTTTAGTAATACCTAAAACAAGCAATAACCACCTGTTTACACGCATGGATGTTAATCCCGATTTGGTACCAATTTTTCATAGGATGCGTGGCGTCGAGCTATATGTGCTAAACAGTAAGAGGCTTAACCAAGGATCTGACATGGAATAACCGCCATGTTTTGTAAGCCGAATTTAGGACCTGAAAAGTACGACTATACTAACTGAGTCAAAAAGCATAATGTTACATTTTACATATATTCAATTTATTTTTTCTTCAGCAATTATTTATACAGTCGGCTTAGTATATATCAGCACCTGACATGCGTTAATACACCATGTAATCACAAATGACTCAATATATCTTTGGACTTTGAACTACATCTGTCCTTAAGCACATTCGGAAGCAAAGCAATCCGAAAGATCTTCACTCGGCGAACTAAACCCGAGTGATTGTAGTCGGCTGTCGGTTCACTTGATTCGACCAAAGCAGAAATCTGTAGTGGGCAGCTCTTTAATTAAGAGATTGCAGGCATCTCTCAAGTAGTGCGCTCGGTCAAGGAGCTTTGTTATGTTGCCAATAACGGGCTGCAGCTGCGCCAGTCCATTTTACAGTCGCATCACCGGCCACCATATTGGCCGAAGTTTTCTACAAACAAAGCGGATGGGCATGAATTCCCCTGACTATACCGCTAAAGCCAAAAAACTGTCAAATTATGCAAATTATCAGAACGTGACAGTCATCCAAATAAATCAGTCCGCCCGTCACAGGTCTCATCATGTTATAAATAGATAGGTCATGAGTCGGCTATCAGCACCGGGTTAGTCCTCAAAATTACAGACAAGAGCACACCAATTCACACAAAGCATGAATCACAAACAGTTACCAAACCATTTAGCTAGAGCAGCACAGCAAGATTTGTGACGCCTGAACTATGATGGTAGCGATCTAACACGATGATCTTACCTCGGGCTCCGCTCGCAACGTGCGCCTCCAGCCACACGCAATGAAGAAATGGTTGAAATCTGTTCGCGCTCACATGACCAATAAAATTACAACATAGTCCCACCCTAACTAAAAGATTAAAGATACATGTTTAAATAAATATATATATGTATTTAATGATCAGATATAAAAAAAGAAAAGAGTAATTTCTGCTTCCGGAAAATTTAACAGCCTTGAACTTCGCTGAAGACGCGTGGGCATTTGAAGCATGAGGGAAATGTCTCCTGCTATCTGGTACGGCCTCTTACATTTGCAGCTTGGCTCTTCGTATACCTGTGATCTGGCCTTAACGCAAGAGGCAGTTGTGCTTGGTATCTTATAGCAGAGCTTTTTCAGGCTAGTTTTGTCTGTTCAACCGGAGTAAGAATGCATTTGTTTGATTGCCCTCAGAGAACTCAGTCCCTTTCTAGGCACTTTACATTTGTTGTACAGGAGTAGGGGTAGGACGGCTGATAATGCATCGATTTGTGGTGCGATTTAGTCACTAACACGGGCCAGTGTGTTTCGTCCTACGACGTTGCTTGACAGGCAAGAAATGAACGGCACACAACAGGAACAACAGCGTTAGACGCGTGCGTGTAGGAGCGCTAGCGCGGACATCTAGCTGTTTGTTATAGATTTTTGCGTTGCCGTACATTAGATGTGCTGGAGCCTGTGGAGACGACGGACCCAATGTTCGACTGGATATGTAGACATGCGAAAGTTCAGGTTCTGGAATTTGAGAGCTTATTAGAAGTCTGTGGACTCTAGGCTTGTAGAAAAACGTGAATGTTTCAGATTGCTATTATGCATTATTCAGCGAACGATGTGATGCAAATGATAATTTAGAGCATTAGATACCTACTGCTGTAGGAGTAGTAGCTGCCGATGAGTGGTGTGCGACCGACTTTAGTCGAAATCTATCAACCTCCTGGTTCGCATACTCCATCGATAAAAGTAGAAGCTGAACGCTGCCTAGCTGTCTGCATGAGAATCATTTTAGCAGTAATATGCCCGAGCGTATTCCAATGTATTGTAATATAACGTACTCTGTCTGTAACTTCACCAAGCCACCGAGACTAAGTGGGTGTCATGCAGGTGTGTTTTCTACAGTGCGCTCGGTACGCATCGGTAGCCAATCTTCTGCTCAAGGCAGTCCTTGCTGTTATGAGTGCATTGGCTCTCCCAACTTCCCACTGCCCCTTATGGTAATGATAATTATAATGAGTTGTATGTATAGTTCTAACCGAACCTAATCTCTGTTCAGATGCTTTACAACTTGCAGCAAGAGAAACAGTACTATACGTTTGGTGACTTGTTACAGTATCAGGCGTAGAGAAGCAAGCAGCGATCTTGCTGAGTGAGGCCAGCATGCTGAAGCAGACATGAGGACAGTCATGACCACCAATTAGTTAAACCTATCGCCGGTAGCATCGGCTGAAGCGCGGGTAGGTACGCATGCAAAGCAGGCCGGCACAAGAAAATGCACATTCACTAGGGCTAAGCGAAAATATACCGGGGCAGGTGCGTCTTTAGCTATGGCTTAAAGGATGCAAGGTCACTGCAGTTAGTGACTGTACCCTGTAGTGAGTTCCATTATATTTGGCTCAACCATCAATAGATTTCAATTTAGTGCAAGGGACGGTAAGATGACTAGATGCCACTGGGCGGCTGGTGTGAGAGCATATGGCAGGAGCAATGGGGTTGGGTAGGTGGGCTGTTGCAAGGTAGTGAAGCGACATTGAAGCCTGAGAGATCTTTCGATGAAGTTGATTCTGTGCTCGATAGGGAAGCAGTGCAGCTCAGACAGAAGCGATGTGATGTGGCAGCCATGACGTTGACGACAGGCCTGATGAGCTGCTGAGCTGTAATCAGTTGCACCCATTTAAAGGGCACAAGCCGGAGTATTGAATTAAGGGGACTGCAGTAATCTAGTCGTGATGTCACAAATGCGTTAACTAGTTTAGTAGCTGTTTTACTCATGTCTAAGCATGTCCTGATTTGGTGACGTGACTTGATAGTAAAGGCGTTTAGCTCATCTAATTACAATGCCATGCTGGTTTGGCCCAGTGGTTAAGGTGCTTGCTTCGAACCAAGGTCAAGGTAAATGTATTTGATGACCGAGGTCGTGGGTTGTGGCATATGTGAAGTGCCCGAATAGAGATTAAGTTCTCTTAGGGTGTTATACAAATGAATTACATTTATTTATTATTTAAGTCGTTGGGAAATAGTCCCACCAGATTACTAGTAGACATCACTAGATGCTAGATGAAGCAATCTTGAGGGCAAAGTCTTGAAACAAAAAGATGACGCTAGACTTGCTCATATGTATTGGGTTGGTCTTATCACCAATGAGCTTCAGCAATTTAGTGAACAATTTAGTGCAAGTTCCATCGATGATGACTGTAAAGTAATTAAGTTAGTTGAATGCTGGGCAAGGCCTAGCAGGGTCAAGGTAGAGCTGATTGTCTTTGGTGTAGAAATGAAAACCAGGATTTATTTCTTGTTGAATGCTATACAGATGCCATATTAGTCATGTTATTATTAGTATTTTTATTATTATTGTATTTACCCAATGCTTGAAGCTCTGGCGACTGACATCCCGAAAATCGTCGAAAGTATGGCTAAGAGGCATCTGTTCTGTTACTTTTACCTGCAACTTAGTGGACTTGTCCTTTTTTGTTCCCGTGGGCTTTGTGCACTTACCTGTGTATGATTCAGTGCATTTTACTAACCAGTGGTCCTGCTAAGCAGAGGCCCCGAGTGTCCTCTTGTATGCTTGTTACTTTCTGTGTACACGGTGAGGCAAGACCTTGAAGAGTGAATAACGATGAGCAAAACTCCTATAGCCCACAGTTCATGGGATTTGTCAAGGCACCGCATATCGATGTGTTCTGTCACTGAACCAGGTCCCAAGTTTAATATGGAGTATTTGACGTGATCACTGATCATGTCTGGTAAGCAAAGCAGTATGTGCCTGTAAACTGCTTGCTCATGAGTGGGGTGGGCAGTGTGATGTTCTGCGTATGGCTCTTAGAACACATTTTTTTGGCGAGCCTCGTATGAGTATAAGCTGATTAGACTCCATTTTTTAAGTATTCAAACCTACAATAATGGTGCAATCCAACTTCAGTGCACTCGATGTAATGCATTTAAGCCTATGCCTAAGCCACAGCCCACCTTCCCTTGAACCCTGCTTTTGTTCTAACAAGCTTGATGTATGATTTTCCTGTGGCAGTTTTAAGTGTGCTCGTGCATGTGCATACCCACTGGCCATCGCACAAACACCTCACCTGCTGACTGACTTATGAGCTTGTACTTCATCCAGGTCGTGGGTTCGAGTCCTTCAGCAGGCAATTCTTTATTGCCCACTGCAAGCAGTGGTGATAGGCATTGAAGGTCTTCT
The DNA here is from genome assembly GCA_009760855.2 of Cristatella mucedo. Taxonomy (NCBI): domain Eukaryota; kingdom Metazoa; phylum Bryozoa; class Phylactolaemata; family Cristatellidae; genus Cristatella; species Cristatella mucedo. The sequence continues at coordinate 1,721,703 of WPIO01000024.1, forward strand.
GCTGGTTAATTGAGGCTGTTAAATCAGCTAGCTTGTACTTCTACTTTTCTTTTTACTTTGTCTTACTTTATTGCTGTAAACTACTCATGCTGCAAGCTATTGTCACTCTGCTATGTTGTTTATGTTGCTGATAGCGCAGTGTGCTGTGAAAATCGATTGGATGTACGGTTAAGATGAATGTGTTTGGCATTGGCAAAGTTTCCTTAGAAGCCTTGCATTTCTGGCTGTAATGCCTTTAGTCCTTAGCAATGCTGGGGGTCGAAAGAAGGAGGGGGAGTACATTGCTGCACCACTAAGCTGCTACAATCCTCAAATCCTACAAAGCCATGAAAGTTCATGCAATAGTCTTTCTGCCGTGGCCTGCTCATTGCATTACAAGTAAAGTTTGATAATACTGACAATGCTGATAATACTCTATTCTTACAGACTCTCTTCCATTCGAGTTTGGCGACTTGCTTCGTTTTTGATAATTTGATAACTACACATCGTTCCGGCAGTCAAGGTGAGTGCATGATAGACTGGCCTCTTTCTTGACTATGAACAATGCTAGCATGCTGCTTGTATTTTGGGCTGGCCTTGGCAACCGTTAAGAGTGCCCTATCAAGAGAGTCTAAGAGGGTAAAGGGTTTTCTACTTCATTCTGCTACTTCAACGATTATATATACATGTTGAGCAGCTCCAAGGGACTATGCATGTCATATCATCGTCATCAGAGTGTATGTAAGATCAGGCAGTGCTTGAGGGGCTCCTAGGTGCTTTCAGCAGGTCGGAATCACCCGACTGTGTAGTCAGTCGTAGACTGCCAACATGCAGTCGACCTGTTCATTGAAGGTACGACGGTTTAAACAGGCCTTAGCTCAGCAATTCGTGTAAACTGCACCGGCTGGGTAGCAGAGGAATTATTTAGCATTGCCTCTCGTTACCGATTTCTTGTCTGCTTGCTTTTTGTAGACATGTCAGAACCGATAACTTGTGATGCTGCTGCCGAATTTAAGACACAGCAGGGAATACACGGCAAACTGGATTCCATCGATGAGCCATCTATAGCCTGCGAGAAGATGACGTCGGACGATGCTGATGTCTCTGCGGCACCAGTGCACCCGACGAAAGACCTCGATACCACTGATCCGTTTGCTTACTTGGAGCGGGACGCTTACACGTCGGAGATATTCAAAATTGAGATAAACAACTTACCTAAGAGATTCGGTATTGCTGTGAGTGATGCCAGAATGACATTGGTTCTGTCTCTGTACCTGTATCTTTGTCTGTAACTCCACAAAGACTGTGGATGTTACACAGAAGAGTTGTGTATAGCGCACTCAAAGCCTAAGCGACTTTCGGTACACATTCGGTAGCCAGCAGACTGTGCTTATTCGTGCTGACACTGCATGCTGCCACTAACCACACTTGTATGCTGACCCTGTGCATGTCACTCCTAACCATGTTATTCATGTTGTTCATCAAGCATGATATTACTCACCATCCAATCGCGTTTCTCTTTGCAGCAAATTTAAAGTGCCTAGAAAGAGATTGAGTTCTCTGAGGGCGCTTTGTCAAGTGCATTATTATTACTATTATTATTACTGCATCTCATGCAACAGCAAGAAAGTGAGAAGCATAGCTGAGTCGGGAGAGAGCAGTTGAGGTAATGAGCAGCATGGAAGTAGCAGCTCAGGACGGCTGGACAGGATGTGCCCTAGTTGGCAGCAGGAGAGTACTTGTTGTTGCCTAAGAATAGTGGAAGTGAATTCCACAGTACATGCACAGCAAAAGCTTCTGTCGCTAATGGTCTTTAAGCAGAGGAATATAAATTTATTTATTGTTCGTACAGCACCTGAGAGCACGACAAGGAGGCTGAAATTCGTGCAACGGCAGCTAGGTACGAAGGAGCCAAGCCATGGTGGGCTTTGTGGGTCAGCTTAAGAACTTTGCTCTGTATCCGTTGATCAACCTGCAGCCACCCAAGCTCATTCAGCAAAGGAGACACATAGCCAAACTTCTGGGATTTGTAAACTAGCCTTGTAGTAATTTTCATTGCCAGCTGCAGTGGCCTAGCGGCTTTTTTCTGCAGCCCGGCCAAAAGGGAATTACAAATCTAGCCGAGACCGAATGAATGAATGAAAAAATGCCGAACCAATGAGCTAGTAAATGTTTTGCAAGCCACCGTGGAGACAGTTGACCTGCAGCTACATTCTGTCCAGCCAGTATGGCATTATGCTTGTTGTTCGCTACCTTTTACCTCTTGGGTTTTCACCTGTCTTACAGGAGTTGAAGAAAAGACTGGCATTCCTAGGCCTGAAGCCGAAGAAAGTGAAAGCTACTGAGTCGTCTCGTTATGCTTTTGTAACATTCAGGTTGGTCCGTCTGCCATTCCGTTGCCTCAGGGCTGATGCTGTCGTGTTGTTCTTGCACCGACTATGTTTATACGTCGGTTCAGCATGCCACCCACCGCCAGCACGGCGTCTGGCATTTGCTGCGTGTGACGTCAAACACTGTAGTCCCTCGTTAGCTCAGACAACTCTTGCTCACTAGTTGCTTCAGTCTGCTACAGCATGTGCTGCCCTTTGCATCAACCGTTACCAAATCCACGGTCATCAAATCACCATCCCAAAGATAGGCTCGGAGCACTGTTTATTTGTCTCGGTATACTTTCTCAACAGGAAAGTCCACTTTCTGCATGCGCATTTATTCCTTGCTATATCTAGTACCTTGGTTGTAGCTGTCTGGCTTCCCACCGGCTGGTTCCTCTAGCCAGGCTATATGCTGCTTTGGTTTTCGGTTGTGGGCTTACTCTGGTGGGCCGTGGCGGTGGCACACTAGGTAAGGCGATTGCTTTTCACGACCTTGGTTCCGAGGTCTTGTGTTCGAATCCTGCGGTGGGCGATACCTAATTGCTGCTGCAAGCGGCGGTGATAGCCTTTAAGGCTCTTCTGCTGCTATACAAAAGAGGCTGTTGAATCAGCTGGTATTTTTGTTTTACTCTATTGGTCTGATCAGGTTGCCGCACGGCTTTTGTGGCAGCTGTGTGTAACATTCCTTGCGGCGAAATAGAGGTAAAGACCTTAGCATCCTTAGCATCGTCCAAGCTAGATCCAAGCTAGATCACTAGATGATGGCTTTCACGGGGCAGGTGACAAGCGTAAGCTCATGCGGTGTGACGTAGAACAAGTCTATTGCATTTAATATCTGAACTCCGGCAGTTCCACATCCAGCTAGCCTGATTCTCTGGCTTTTGAGCTTTCACAATTGTCAGGTGAACTGTAAACAAATCACTGCTGGCTTATGGTCAAAATGTAGCTACGGTCACTATCTACAATGACTTTGGATCATTTAAGTATCGGCTACAGATACACATGTTCTGCTCAATTTTCCCTGCGTCCCAGCAAACTTCTATTTTTTGTACTTGTGTGCTTTGCATGCTTACCTGTGCATAATTTAGTGCATTTTACTAGCCTAAGATCCTACTAGCCGCTGGCCCTGAATATATTTTTGTTAGATTTAGCATGCTGGCCTGAGTATGATACTTGTTTGCTTTTCCATGCTTGTCATGATACCGTGCACGCTACTAACTTTGTAATGATAGTAATAATAATGATAATACAAATATATCTACGTAGCACCCTCAGAGAACTTAATCTCTTTCTAGGCAATTTCCATATGCTGTAAAGGAAGCATGATCAGATAAGGATGAGCATGGTTCTTAGAGCACTAACCAAGCCGAAATTTACAAAATCGACTGCATGATACCTAATACATTGACCTGGGTCTTAGGTCAGGGGTAAGGCGCTTGCTCTTCACGAACCAGGTCGCGGGTTCGAGTTCTGCAGTGGGTGATTATTGTCCACTGCAAATGATGGTGATAGCCGGTAAGCCTGTTCTGCTGCTATGTAAATGAGGCTGTTGAATCAGCTAACCTTTAACTTGCGAATTTTTTTGTTCATTATTTTTAAAATCCAAAAACATGTTCTGATTAAAGCTGTGCAGAATATGACCGAGTGCATGTTCAAGTTCAAGATAATGAGGGGTTCTAGTGATGGTCTCACCTCTTCAGTTCTTCACCCCACCTCCACACTTACTAGAACTGTTAACACTTGCTGTAGACGAGACAGTAACCTTTGTTATCGATTCTTTTGCAGCAAGTTTTAAAGTACTGGCTAAATATTTAGCTCGGTTGGAGTGCCATGCAGACGACCTATCATGGCAGACGACCTATCATTATTATTATTAAGACCATGTTCTTTGTGACTTGTAACTGGAAATGACTTCACTGCCTCATTTTGTGATAGCAGTATAGATGCCAATTAATTCGATCTCAATCATGTGAGGCAGTGGGAGACAGAACCCGAATACAAGTATGGACATTCTATGTGAAGTGGTATTCCTGATTTGCTGCCGGTCATCAGATCGTACAGGTTTTGGGCAAAAAGAGGTCTTCGATCGGTTGCCTCTCCCAATTCAACCACAAACTGCTATTGCCAACTTGCTGAACAGAAAAGAAGTTTGCGATACAGTTCTTTAGACTTGGTACTTAAGTAGTGTGTGACAAAGTGTGCGGTTTGGAAGAAAGTTGGCATAGGCATCATGCTATTGGTCAGTAATAACATGCGCAATATCAGCACTCAGAAGTACACAAAGGACAATTCAGATTGACTGAGAAAAAGTTGTGATGAACATGAAAGCTTTTAGTTTCTTGTTTTTAATGTCGTCAAGTCAGGGAATGTCGTGACGTCAGTCGGGAGTGAGTGAGTTCCAGGCTTTTCGAACTGAAGGCATGGTCTCTGAAGGATTCAGGTTGGGTATGGGCACACGGCTTGAGTCAGAAGAGCAAGTGGTCTGATGCCAAGACTGACTGGGAAGTAGTTTGAATAGGTAGGCTGGAGCTAGAGGATCAGGAAACCTAAAGGTCAGTGACTGAACGTTGGAGTTTTTGATGGGGAGCCTGTTCAGATCAGAGAGAGAATTGGTAACATGTGGCACTTTCGATGTTCACGACAGGCAAACCTAGCTGCAATGTTTTGAACCAACTGTAAATGTCTTATGCACAGGCAGGAAGAACCGCAAGATGTGGTTATCTATGGAAAGGTCATTTTTTAACATTTCACTAGGATTCCATGCAGATGCAACTGGAGATATGCTGGCAGAGCCGATTTTGAGCTTCAATCTTTCCAATTTCTGTGTAGTACTTGGTTGGACCTTACCTAGTAAGTTAATTTTTATCGTTATTCAATTTGAGAAACTGTCGTGCCATCCAAGTGAGAATGTCAGCAATGCATGCTGCAAGATGAGAGATGAGAAGAGTTTCACATGCTGGAAGGCTATGTGGGATCGATCAAAGAGCAATTACAGCTTCATGTAGCCTGAATTACAGTGAAAGCATGGATTGTGCTGGGCAGATACGTCGGCAAGAAGGCAAGCATACATTGTGAAAAGAACCGGACCTAGAACACATCCCTGGGTTACCCTATACTTTAAAGGCTCAATTTGCCGAGTAATCATTAACTAATGGCATGTAAGATCTGTAATCTGCTGAGATATGACATAAACTATTGCAGTGCAGTGATGGCGATGCCCACGTGAGAAGGCCCCAAGTAGTTTACTACAGAGGAGAAAGTGAATCGGTGCACAGCTTTCTGTCAACCATTGCAACTCTACTGTTCATCTGGATTTCAAGAGCTCTCCTAAAAAGAGACATGGCGTCTAGTTAAAAGCTTTAGTTGTAGGGTATTGATAGCGATCAGAGAGCAAAGGAATGCACTTTGATGGAAATCGGTGCTACCTATGTTAAGTTTTCGTCTGAT